>JAKELL010000450.1:0-33401 GCA_021524915.1 Lactarius akahatsu
TCGAGTCTCAACCTCGACATCCTCCAATCCAATGTCACCACCAGAGATCAGTGGGGACCAATCGACGGAGAAGAAGAGGAACCAGTCCGCTCACCAATACCAAAAACACCGGCACCATCCCCATCTATCACAAGCAACCTGGAAGAAATCCGCATCATCAAGGATCAACAAGAAGAGGAATGCCTCGAACAAATCACTAAGTCCATCCCCACAGACATGTCTGGCACCACTACATTAACAATGGCACAAGCCAGAACCGCAATATTCGGAGAATCCCCTGATGAAAAAGGAGGAGGAGGCGGAGGAGCACCACCAGGAGGAGACCCTGACAACAACCCCCACGACGATGGACAAACAGGCATACCCGCATTCGCGATGCCTGATACAGACAAGTTCCTAGGAAAGGAACCCAAGATATTCACGGGTAACTGTGACGAAGCAGAAGCGTTCCTCTCCCAATGGAACCGGTTTGCAGGAGTCAACGCCGCAAACAGAAGCCTCAAGGTCCCGTACATCAAAGCAATGATGTTTCTGACTTACATCCAAGGACCTCTCGTCGATGAATGGGCAACAGAAACCACCAAGTGGCTCGATGCCCAAGCCAACAAGAATGACCCGTGGCTTTGGGCAGGAGTAGAACTCGCATTCAAGGGCCAATTCCACAACAACCTAGAAAAGGATCGCACACGAGTAGAACTCGACAAAGGGTTTAAAATGATCAACGAGGACATTGACAGCTACGTCACTAAATTCAAAAAGTTAGTCTGACAGGCTGACTATCGATTGGACGAACCACTGGTCCTCGACAAATTCACACGAGGCGTTCCCCTCAAGCTGTACCAGAACGCCTATCAATTCCACAACCCGCGCAGCTACTCCCAATGGAAGAGTGCGCTCATTGAACAGCAGAAACGATACCTACATATGAAGGCCAGATCCGACGGATTCGGAAGACAACCACAGGCCATGCCACGGCCTCGTCAGAACCAACCTCTTCGGTTCCAAGCCCCGCAAAGGCAAGGAACTCAACAAGGGTGGCAACAGTATCAAAACCACCCCGACGCGATGGACACCACGCCAAGAAGAGTCTGGGCACGAGTCGCCGAAATAGGCGACGTCAACTGTAACGCCACCACTGGCGTTAGTCCGACTTGGACACGAAAGGGCGTTCACGACTTAGCAGAATATCGCTTTGGAGTCACGTGACCTGGTTGCGAGATACATGGCGCTTATGAGCACGTGATCCGAGTGTACACTAGGGCAAGTCGCGCCACTAGGTATTCTGACGATCGATGAAGACGACTTGCTCTGAAAGAGACAAGCGAAGCATGCGTAGAGAGGCAAGTAGAAGTGGTGAATTGAAGAAGACCAAGATGGCGAATCTTGGTCTCATCGAGCCACTATTTATACATGTATGAGGACGCTTTAAAGCTCCTCCCGAATCCGTACGACGAATAGCGTATGTAACTCGAACCCTACTACAACTATCCTAGTGTTGACTAATGCCTCATCGGCATGTGATTGTGCTACCCTGCTGACTGATACTACTGTCCATGACACATTACTGCTTACAAACGAGGTCATCACCGTGAGTAAGAGTCCGTTTCACGCGTACCGTGACATCACCCCCTTTTCAGCCACGACGACCACGGCGCCGAGTAGGGCCTATACCTCCAAGCCATCCCTCCTGTACCTCGTCAACCCTGTTGTGAATGTCCGCCATTTCCAACCTGAACTTGGAACGTGTGACGTCGGCCTGTACACCGCCGAGGGCCAACGAGAGAGCGTGAAGGTGCTGCTCGATCCTTTCAGCCTCGTTCTTGAGCGATCGGAACCTGTGTAACTCAGCTTTCAATCCCACGTCCTTCAACTCGTTGACCGCCGTGTTGAGGCGATGCTGGTTGGCGTGTCTGGCGGCGAGGGCCCGTACCTCCAACTCTCCGTATTGAGGCTTCCCCCTCTCCCGTACTTGAGGCTCCGCGTAAAGCGGCTTTGAGTATGTCTTGTCGCTGTCCGCGGCGATGCCGAGGACGATGGGGTCGGGGGTCATGATGACCTGGACGTAGGAGGCCTGGGTGGTAACTCCCTGGGCATCGGTGATGGGGAAGTTGACGAACTTGTCCCCCCTGTTGTGAACGTAGCCGTACGGGGCGAAGCGGGCCTCGGCAAGCCTGTGGTGGAGTGTGGTCGTGTGATGAGTGGAGGAAGGGAGATCCAGTCGAAGGGATCCTCGATAGATGGGGCGGCTCACGGTGTCGAGGGTGTAAGGGGTTTCGTTGGGATGGTCAGAATCGGTGGTGGTGAGGATGAAAGGGTGCTCAGCTGGGTACCACTCTTTGAGCTCGCGCTCGGGTTGGTCCTGGATTTGGCGCGCATCATCTTGTCGAATAGTTTCCTCCTTTTGAGGATCCTCGTTCTCCTTGTCGCTGCCGTCGCCAGCTGCTCTAGCCTCCACTTCTCCGCCGTCTGCCTCCACTCCTCCCATCGCCTCGTGTTCGCGTTCTTGATTCGCGTCGACCCAGTACTCCACTCGAACCGGGAGAGGTCCCGGTGAGGAAGGCGCGCAGTCTTGGAGAGCTGCGCGAAGCCGATCAACTTCGGCCTGCGTATAGGGCGTGCGGTTGAGGTGCTGGCCATCGGTGCCAAGCAGCCAGTAGGTGGTGGGAGTGTTGGGGTTGTCGAGGTCTTCGATGGGTGCGAGGTTGTCGATGGCGGCTTTAAGTTCCTCATAGGTGAATGACCCTCGGAGGTTGGCGGCAATGGCGGGAGATGAGGAGGGAGAGGACATGATGGTGTGTGAGAGGATTCCAGTGTAACGCCACCACTGGCGTTAGTCCGACTTGGACACGAAAGGGCGTTCACGACTTAGCGGAATATCTCTTCGAGGTCACGTGACCTGGTCACGGGATACACGGCGCTTATGGGCACGTGATCCGGGTGTACACTAGGGCAAGTCGTGCCACTAGGTAATCTGACAATCGATGAAGACGACTTGCTCAAAAGAGACAAGTGAAGCACACAGAGGGAGATGAATGGAAGTGGTGAATTGAAGAAGACCAAGATAGCGAATCTTGGTCTCCTTGGGCCACTATTTATACATATACGAGGCAGCTTTAAAGCTCCTCTCCAATCCGTATGACGAATAGCTAAAGTAGCTCGAACCCTACTACCGCTATCCTAGTTATGAGTCATGCCGCATTGGCATGTGATTCTACTACGTGCTGACCGATCCCCTTAGTCCATGACACATTACGACTTACTAACGTGGTCATATCCGTACAGTAAGCGTCCGTTCCTTCGACCGTGACACCACCCCCTTTTCAGCCGCGACGACCACGGCGCCGAGTGGGGCCGATCCCTCCGACCCACGCCTCCTGTCTCTCCGTGATCCTGTCCAGTACGTTCGCCATCTCCAATCTGAACTTACACCAGGCTAATTCCGACTGCACCCCACCGAGTGCCTGGGCGAGGGCATGGAGGCGCTGCTCCATCCTCTCCGCTTCGTGCTTGTAGGCTCGGAAGCGGGTCACCTCCGCCTTCACTCCTACGTCCCTCAGCTCGTTGATGGCACGGTCGGTGCGGTGCTGGTTACTATGACCCCCTACGAGGGCGTATAGATCCTCGGGGGCGTAATGAGGCTTACCGGCTTCTCTGACCTGGGGTTCGGCATAGAGGGGGCGACTGTAAACTTTGTCGCTGTCGTCCACGAGCCCCAGGACGATGGGGTCGGGTCCGGCGATAACTTGAATGAAGGTGGCTTGACGCGTCACCCCCTGTGCATTGGTGATGGGGTAATGGACGAAATCGTCCCCCCGATTGTGTTTGTATCCGTGGGGTGCCGTGCGCGCCGTTCCTCCCAGGTATCGGAGACGGACCGCGGGCAGGGTGGAGTTTTCAGTGTCGACTACCACCCTGCCGCGGTATATGGGGCGGCCGGTGGTGTCGCACGCGTACGGGGTCTCGCGGGGGTCGTCAGAGTCGGTGGCCGTGATAAGGTATGGCTGCTCAACTGGGTACCACTCCCTTAGCGTTCCCTCGACTGCTTTGTACACTGCTCTCTCAGCGTCTCGGTGTGTTGGCGTCGCCGGTGATAGATGACTGCTCGCCGGGCCGCGGCTACTGCTAGCTGTCGGTCCCTCCAGCCCTGCGCCGGTCCCCTCCAGTCCCGTGTCTTCATCCACTCCTCCCACCTCAACGTTGCAGCCGTCTTCTTCTTGCTCGTTCTTGATTTGAGGGGCGTCAGGTCGAAGTGGGGGACTCGTAAAGAGTCCGATAGCTGTACGAAGCCGAGTAATTTCGGCCTCGGTGTATGGGGCGGTGTTGAGGCGGTCGCCGTTGGGGTTGATGAGCCAGTACGTGGCGGGTTGGTCGGGGTCTTCGACGTCGTAGATGGACTGGACGTTGGCAAGGGCTGCGCGGAGCTCTTCGTGGGTGAGGCTGTCAACGAGGCGGGCAGCGAGAGGGGTGGTAGAGGCGGAAGTGGAAAGAGACATTTGGATAGGAGTGGATGGTCCAGTGTGGAAAGATGGGGTTTCGGTCGCGGTTTGTCCCCTTCTTATAACTATCCTTCTTGCTTTCGTACTCTGTTTATACTCCGCTAGGGCTTCGTCAGCAAATACGTCATTTTCGTTGACCCACTGATTCTCCGAGTCTGGGTATCCTTTCCATTTCACGAGGTATTGTAATTTCTTGCTCCGGCCGAACCGTCTGGAGTCTAGAATGCGCTCCACTTCATATTCCTCTTCTCCATCCACTAGATCCGGTGGCGGGCGTTGGAAGTTTTCCCCATGTAGGGGCGTTTCGCGATAAGGCGTGAGTAAGTCGATGTGAAATACGGGGTGAATGCTCCACTGCGTGGGAAGCTCCAGTTGATAATTGATTGGCGATAGGACGCGCGTGATTGTGAATGGGCCGTGCCGTCGTGCCGCTAGCTTGGCGGTAGGTTGATTGGTTCGTAGGTGTCGTCCTTCTAGCCATACTTGATCCCCTACTTGGTACTTGGGTGTATTCCGATGTTTGACCCATAGTGATTGTGCCTTTTTGATGAGGTTCTGGGCCTCTTTCCGTGCTTCTCGGAATTGCTGGAGTCTCGTGAGCACCTGTGGGATAGGGGATGGCTTATCGATCCAATCAGCACGTGGGTCGTATCCCATCATGAGTGAGAAAGGGGACTTCCTTGTCGCCTCGTGCGGCCAATTGTTATGCGCGAATTCCGCCATTGGCAGGAATTGCGCCCAATTGTCTTGGCGTTTGTTGGTCCAGAACCGTAGATATTGTTCCAGCCATTGATTGGTTCTTTCCGATTGTCCGTCGGTTCGGGGGTGATATGCCGTGGAGATGTTTTGGTAGATGCCGAGGATTCGGCATAATTCGCGTGTGAACTTTGATGCGAATCTCGGATCTCGGTCGCTGATAATTTTTGCCGGTAATCCGAATCTCCGAAACACGTGAGTGACGTACAGTGCAGCGGTTTCTTCCGCGGATATTTCCTCGTTGCAGGGGATGAACACTGATGCTTTGGTGCAGTCGTGGTCAGTTATGGTGAGGATCGAGTCATATCCCTGTGATTCCGGCAGTTTAGTGATGAAGTCAAGGGCGATGACTTCGAATGGCTTAGCGTCGGGTGTCGGCGTGATGGGCACTAGTGGGGCTCGCGTCGGGCGGTTGTTAACCTTGTGGCGTTGACATTCCGCGCAGCCTTGAACGTACTCCGTTATTTGTTTCAGCATGTTCGGCCACCAGTGACTTCGCTCAACGATTTTCGCCATTCGCTTGATTCCTGGGTGGCCGTATACTGGGGGGTCGTGGTGGTTGGCAATGATGATGCGGATTTCTTCCGGTCCTCCGGTGACTACTTTTGCGCCTTGGTGGTACCAGATTCCGTCGACCTTTTTGAGCTTGTGTGGGTCTACCCAGGGCCGTAGGGTGTCTTCATCTTGTGCGTGGTCTTCCGGTGATTGCGTGGTGACGGTTCGTACGAATACCTTCTCAGGTAAGACGACGACTCCTTCGTTGTCCCTTTCCCCTCGGTCGTAGTCGGGTCTTCGCGATAGAGCGTCTGCGCGTCCGTTGTTGGTCCCCTTGATGTGGTGGATCTCGAAATCGTATTCCATAAGTTCCAGGACTTCTCGAGCTACGCGGCGACTTATCTTTTGTGGTGTTTTCCAGTGTGTGAGGTTGAGGTGGTCGGAGAAGATTTTGATTTTGTGTGGCGAACCTGCCAGGAATGGTCTCCAGTGTCGTAGTGCCTTGACGATCGCCAGGAGTTCCAAGTCATATATGTCGTAGTTGCGTTCCGCCTCGTTTAAGGTGGCTGAGAAGTAGCCGAGTGGGTGTCTTTTCCCGTCTTGCTTCTTCTGTAGGAGTACTGCACCTACTGCGTATCCCGATGCGTCTACTTCGAGTTCGAATTGGTCTGTCAACGTGGGATGTGCGAGTACCGGTTCGCTTGTGACTAGGCGTTTGAGGGTTTGGAAGGCCGTTTCTTCGTCTTTGCCCCACGTCCATTCTGCGTCTTTGCGTGTGAGTTTGTTGAGGGCTCGTGCGTATGTGGCGAAACCGCGAATGAAGAGGCGGTAAAAATTGCAGAAACCCAAAAATGAGCGTACGTCACGTACTTTCGTAGGTGTGGGCCAGTTGTGTATGCCAGCAATTTTTACGGGGTCCATGCGAGTCACCCCCTTTTCAAGAATTACCCCCAGGTAATCCATTCGCGGTTGGTGGAAGGTGCACTTGGACGGTTTGAAGTACAAGTCGTGGTCCATTGCTACTTGAAGTACTGCGCAAACGGCGTCAGTATGTGCTTGAAGGCCCGCGTGTTCGAGCGTTGCGATGCCTATATCATCCATGTAGACGCGGATAATTGTACCCATTGCTGCGAAGATGCGAATTGTGTCACCCAGGATGTCGTTCATCATGTTTTGGAACGTCGCTGGTGAATTTGTGAGTCCAAAGTACATGACAAGGGGTTCGAAGAGGCCGTATTTTGTCTTGAACGCCGCTTTGTATTCATCGCCTTCCTTGACACGTATGTTGTTGTATCCCCAGCGGACATCAAGTTTCGTGAATATGTGTCCATTCCCCAAGTCGTTGATGAGTTCTGACATGAGGGGTAGTGGGTATTGGTTGCGCACCGTGCAGGCGTTGATTCACCGGTAATCCTGTACTGGTCTCAGCTTTCCGTCTTTCTTCTTGATGAAGAAAAACGACGAGGCGTAGGGTGACTTTGAGGGTCGGATGTAGCCTAGCTTGAGCTGTTCGTCTAGCCATTCGCGTAGGTGTTTGTCCTCGTCTTGTGACATCGGGTAGACTTTACAGTCGATGCTAGGGGGTGTGCCGGGTTTGAAGTCGATTGCATGGTCCCATGGCCGCGAAGGTGGGAAACGGTGTGAGGCTTCTTCGCTGAAGATCTTTGCGAATCGTTGGTACGGTTCAGGGAGGGCGGTCACGATAGTGTTTTGGTTAGCGGCGATAGCGAGTTCGGTGGCTGTGGTACGTATCTGACATTCTTCTTCGAGTTCTCGGACTACATCCTCTGCTTCCTCTTGGGTTATCGCGCCGGCGATCGTGGTTTGCGCTTCTGCGGGGTTGATTGATCGAAGCACTACCGGGAGGGTTCCTTCGTGGATGGTGGTGTGCGCCCAGCTGATAGTTGGTTCGTAGGTTGCTAGCCAGGGGTATCCGAGCACTAGGTCTTCGTTTCCTATGTCGGTGACAAGGAATCTCATGACCTTAGAGATGTTGTTGGTCTGGACGTCTAGATCGATGAAGTGCGTAATGGACCCAGCTTTATTTTCCGTGTTGTCAATGTTCCAAATTTTCTTTGGTTTCTCAAGGGTTTGTAACCCGAGGCCCATGCGTTTGGCGAATGCGGGTCTTATGAAATTGTCGGTGGCTCCTGAGTCAACGAGCCCTTTGATATCGGCCATAGAGTAACTTGTGCGAATCGAGACTGGAATTCGAAGCGAACGATAGCGAGTCATGATTACAGAGTTACAATTGACTGCCCTCACCCAGGCCGATGGGTTTAGGCGTCCTGAAAACCCTCTTGGGTCCAGAGATCCTTGAATACGAGGTCTTTGACCTCGTCACTAGCTCCCCTTAGTTGTAACGCCACCACTGGCGTTAGTCCGACTTGGACTGCGAAAGGACGTCCACGACTTAGCGAAATATTCCTGAGGGTCACGTGACCTGATCACGGGTACACGGCGCTTATTCTTGCACGTGACCTAAACGTACACTAGGGCAAATCGTGCCACTAGGTAATCCGATCGATGAAGACGACTTGCTCGAGGAGGCAAGCGAATCACGCGTGAGAGAGAGAGGGAAAAGTGGTGATTGAAGAAGACCAAGATGGCGAATCTTGGTCTCGTCAGGCCACTATTTATACATGTTTGAGGACGCTTTAAAGCTCCTCTCGAATCCGTACGACTAATAGCGTAAGTAGCTCGAACCCTACTACGGCTATCATATGATGAATACATGCCTCGTTGGCATGTGACTGTGCTACCCCTGATGACTGATCCTTCTGTCCATGACACATTACTACTTACTAACGCGGTCATATTCGTAAGTAAGAGTCCTTCCTGTGCGCCGTGACATCACCCCCTTTTCAGCTGCGACGACCTCGGCGCCGAGTGGGACCGATCCCCCCAACCCAAGCCTCCTGCCTCTCCGTGACTCTGTCCAGTGTGTTCGCCATCTCCAGCCTGAACTTGCAGCGCGCGAGTTCTGCTTGTACCCCCCCAAGAGCCTGGGCGAGGGCGTGAAGTCGCTGTTCCATGCGCTCAGCCTCGTGCTTGTAGGCGCAGTAGCGGGTCAACTCAGCTTTTAACCCCACATCCCTCAGTTCGTTCACCGCCCGATCCATGCGGTGCTGGTTGCTGTGTCCGCCTACGAAGGCGTACATGTCTTCGGGGGCGTAGTGGGGCTTGCCTTCTTCGCGTACATGCGGCTCGGCGTAGAGGGGGCGACTGTATACTTTGTCGCTGTCGTCCACGAGCCCCAGGACGAGGGGGTCGGGCCCCGCGACCACTTGGACGAAGGTGGCCTGACGTGTCACTCCCTGCGCGTCGGTGATGGGATAGTGGACGAAATCGTCCCCGCGATTGTGTTTGTAGCCATGTGGTGCGGTGCGTGCGGTGCCTCCTAAGTATCGGAGGCGAACAGCGGGCATGGGATTGGTTTCGGTGTCGACGACCACGCCTGCCCGGTACAGGGGGCGTCCCGTGGTGTCGCATGCGTAGGGCGTTTCACGGGGGTCGTCAGTGTCGGTTGCGGTGATGAGGTATGGTTGCTCAGCTGGGTACCATGCCCTCAGTGACCCTTCTACTGCGTCGTATACAGCCCTCTCAGCATCTCGGTGTGTTGTCGGCGTCGTATGAGGATGACGGCTCTCCTCGCTGCTGCCGCAGCGAGCTGCCGTTGCCTCCACTCCTCTGCCGGTTCCCTCCACGATCTGGTCTTCATCCAATCCTCCCATCTGAGCGTGGCTTTGTTCTTCTCCTTCTTCGATTTGGGTGGCGATAAGTCGAGGTGAGGAATTCTCACCGATTCCGACAGCTGCACGAAGCCGATCAATCTCGGCTTTGGTGTAAGGCGCCGTTGACAAGCGCTCCCCTCGGTTGTTGGTGAGCCAGTAAGTGGCTGGCTGCTCGGGGTCTTCGAGGTCGATGATGGATCTGGCGGTGGCGAGGGCTTCGCAGAGCTCTTGATGGGTGAGGTTGTCAGTGATGCGACCAGTGAGAGTGGAGGTAGAGGTGGAAGCGGGAAGAGACATTTTGGAGTGAGTGAGGAATCCAGTTTGAGCTGATGGGTGAGACTTAGCATCGTCTACTTGGTTTATATGTGTTCTGGCAGTCCTTGAACTCCGCTCGTACTCCGCTACGGCTTCGTCAGCGAATACATCATCTTTGTTGACCCACTGGTTCTCCGAGTCTGGGTATCCCTTCCATTTCACGAGGTACTGCAGTTTCTTGCTCCGGCCGAATCGCCTAGAGTCTAGAATGCGTTCCACTTCGTATTCCTCTTCCCCATCCACTAGATCCGGTGGCGGGCGCTGGAAATTTTCACCGTGCATGGGTGTTTCTCGGTAGGGCGTGAGTAAATCAGTGTGAAACACGGGGTGAATGCTCCACTGCGTGGGAAGTTCGAGTTGATAATTGACCGGTGACAGGATTCGTGTAATTCGGAAGGGGCCATGGCGTCTCGCCGCGAGTTTGGCCGTCGGTTGGTTGGTTCGGAGGTGTTTCCCTTCTAGCCATACTTGATCTCCCACCTGATATTTGGGCGTGTTGCGGTGTTTGACCCATAGAGATTGTGCCTTTTGAATAAGGTTCTGGGCCTCTTTTCGCGCGTCTTGGAATTGTTGGAGCCTCGTGAGTACCTGGGGAATGGGCGACGGCTTATCGATCCAATCAGCGCGAGGGTCGTATCCCATTAGGAGCGAAAATGGAGACTTCCTTGTTGCCTCGTGGGGCCAATTATTATGTGCGAATTCTGCCATAGGTAGAAATTGCGCCCAGTTATCTTGACGCTCGTTGGTCCAGAACCGGAGGTATTGTTCCAACCATTGATTGGTGCGTTCTGATTGCCCATCCGTTCGGGGGTGATATGCCGTAGAGATGTTTTGATAGATGCCCAAGATCCGGCATAGCTCTCGCGTGAATTTTGAAGCGAAGCGTGGGTCGCGATCGCTAATGATTTTTGCCGGTAATCCGAATCTCCGGAACACGTGAGTGACGTACAGGGCGGCTGTTTCCTCCGCTGATATCTCCTCGTTGCACGGTATGAATATTGAGGCTTTGGTGCAGTCATGATCGGTTACGGTGAGGATGGAGTCGTGTCCCTGCGATTCTGGTAGTTTGGTGATGAAATCGAGCGCTATGGTTTCGAATGGCTTAGCGTCGATCTTTGGGGTGATGGGTATCAGTGGGGCTTTCGTCGGGTGATTATTGACTTTGTGTCGTTGGCATTCCGCGCATCCCTGGACGTATTCGGTTACGTGCTTCATCATGTTTGGCCACCAGTAGTTTCGTTCAATGATCTTTGCAGTTCGTTTGATTCCTGGGTGGCCGTAGACTGGGGGGTCGTGATGATTTGCGACGATTGTGCGAATTTCATCTGGTCCTCCAGTGATTACTCGTGCACCTTGGCGGTACCAGGTTCCATTGATCTTCTTAAGTTTGTGCGGGTCTACCCAAGGGCGTATGGTATCCGCGTCTTGATCATGGTTTTCTGGGCTTTGCGTGGTGAGGTTTCGTACGAATACCTTTTCTGGTAGGACCGTGACTCCTTCGTTATCCCTTTCTCCTTTGTCGTAGTCCGGTCTTCTCGATAGTGCGTCCGCACGGCCGTTATTCGTTCCTTTGATGTGGTGGATCTCAAAGTCGTATTCCATTAGTTCCAGGACTTCTCGGGCAACGCGGCGACTTATCTTCTGCGGTGATTTCCAGTGCGTGAGGTTAAGGTGGTCGGAGAAGATCTTGACTTTGTGTGGTGATCCCGCTAGGAAGTGTCTCCAGTGTCGCAGTGCTTTGACGATGGCTAAGAGCTCTAAGTCGTAGATATCGTAGTTACGTTCCACTTCGTTTAAGGTGGTCGAGAAGTATCCGATGGGGTGACGTTTCCCGTCCTGCTTCTTTTGGAGGAGGACTGCGCCTACGGCATATCCAGATGCGTCTACTTCGAGTTCGAATTGGTCTGTTAGTGTGGGGTGCGCGAGTACTGGTTCACTGGTGACTAGGTCTTTGAGGGTTTGGAATGCCTTCTCTTCGTCTTTGCCCCACGTCCATTCGGTGTCTTTGCGTGTGAGTTTGTTGAGGGCTCGTGCGTGTGTGGCGAAGCCGCGAATGAAGAGACGGTAAAAATTGCAGAAGCCCAAGAAGGATCGTACGTCGCGTACCTTCGTGGGTGTGGGCCAGTCACGTATGCCGGCAATTTTTACGGGGTCCATTCGAGTCACCCCCTTTTCAAGGATGACCCCCAGGTAATCCATTCGCGGTTGGTGGAACGTGCATTTGGACGGTTTAAAGTAGAGGTCATGGTTCATTGCGACTTGGAGTACTGCGCACACGGCGTCTATATGCGCTTGAAGTCCTACGTGTTCCAGTGTCGCTATTCCGATGTCATCCATATATACGCGGATAATTGTGCCCATTGCTGCGAAGACGCGAATTGTGTCGCTTAGTATGTCGTTCATCATGTTCTGAAAGGTCGCCGGTGAGTTTGTGAGTCCGAAGTACATGACGAGTGGTTCGAATAATCCGTATTTTGTCTTGAACGCTGCTTTGTGTTCGTCACCTTCCTTGATGCGTACATTGTTGTATCCCCAACGGATGTCCAGTTTGGTGAAGATGCATCCATCTCCGAGGTCGTTGATGAGTTCTGACATGAGGGGTAACGGGTATTGGTTGCGCACCGTGCAGGCGTTGATGCGTCTGTAGTCTTGTACTGGTCTCAGTTTTCCGTCCTTTTTCTTGATGAAGAAAAATGATGAGGCGTAAGGGGATTTCGATGGTCGGATGTATCCTAGCTTGAGTTGTTCGTCTAGCCATTCCCGTAGTTGGCCGTCTTCGTCCTGTGACATGGGGTAGACTTTACAGTCGATGCTGGGGGGTGTGCCGGGTTTGAAGTCGATCGCGTGGTCCCATGGTCGTGATGGTGGAAATCGGTGGGATGCTTCTTCACTGAAGATCTTCGCGAACCTTTGGTATGGTTCGGGGATGGTCGTAACGGCGGTGCCTTGGTTAGCGGCAATAGCGAGCTCGGTAGCTGTGGTGCGTATCTGACATTCCTCCTCTAGTTCCTGTACGATTTCCTCTGCTTCATCTTGGGTTATGGCGCTGGCGATGGTAGTTCGCGTTTCCGCGGGATTAACAGATCGGAGTACTACGGGGAGGGCATCCTCATGTATTGTGGCATGCGCCCAGCTGATGGTGGGTTCGTAAGTGGCTAGCCAGGGGTATCCAAGAACGAGGTCTTCGTTTCCGATGTCCGTGACCAGGAACCTCATAACCTTAGATGCTCCATTGGTTTGAACGTTTAGGTCGATGAAGTGAGTGATGCACCCAGCTTTATTTTCCGTGTTGTCAATGTTCCATATTTTCTTTGGTTTCTCGAGCGTTTGTAGCCCGAGGCCCATCCGTTTAGCGAAAGTAGGTCTTATGAAGTTGTCGGTGGCTCCTGAATCTACGAGCCCTTTTATGTCGGCCATGGAGTAACTGGTGCGAATCGAGACTGGAATTCGAAGCGAACGATAGCGAGTCATGATTACGGAGTTACAATTGACTGCCCTCACCCAGGCCGATGGGTTCAGGCGTCCTGAAAACCCTCTTGGGTCCAGAGATCTTTAAATACGAGGTCCTTGACCTCGTCACTTGCTCCCCTCAGCGTTTCCATCCACTCCTTGGCCTGTTCTTGTGGGGTGGTGTCTGCTCGTCGTACCGTCGTGGGTTCTTGATTGTAGCCGGTGTCCATGTTGCGGCTCGTGCTTGCGTACGGCTGGGCCGGTTGCCTTGGTTTTCTGGGGCGTGTGCATTCTCGTGAGAAGTGGCCCGGGTTGTTACAATTGTAACATATCACTTCCCTCATGTCGCGGCGCTGACCTCTCCCTTGGTTTTGCCCCGGTCCTCCTCTTGGTGGGAATGGGGATCGCTGGTAGTTTCCTCTGTTTGGGTCTCCTACCTCCGCAAGGCGTGCGCGAGTGCGGTCTGCTGACGTGTCCATGGCGTCTGGATCGCGGCAAGGCAGGGTGAATCTGGGTGGTGCCCACTGCGGGTTGTAACCGCGATTTTGCTGAGGTCTAGGCGGTGGTTGGGTGCGTGGGGTAGCAGTGATCCCTAGGCGGGCGCGCAAATGGATGTACTGTTTTTGTCTTCGGAGTGCCGCTTCCTTCCATTCGTTGAAGGTTTGAGGGTCGTCTAATTCGTAGATTTTTGTGAACAGAGCTCGTGGGAGTCCCGCCGTGAATCGATCCAAGGTTTGGCGGTCGTTGAGGCGGTAATCAGCTTTCCGTGCGAGTTGCTCGAAATTGGTGACGTACGAATCAATATCGTCACCGATCATCTTGAATCCTTTGGCTAGTGTGGCCTGCGCTTGTTCCTGCTCGAGTACGTTCGAGAAGCGGTCTGAGAATCCCGCCGTCAAGGTATCCCACAGATATGGGTCGTATCGGCTACGTCCGTGGTGTAGTTCGTTGTTGAGCCATTGAAGGAAGCCGAGCGTCCAGTTTGACACTCGTGGTCCTTTGATGAAGCCCAAGAATAGCAAACATCGTCGGTAGACGTTGGTCATAATCGGCGCTTCTGAGTTTTGTCCCCAGTAAATGTGCCATTGCGTGAGGAATGACTCGTACTCATCTCTGTTTCCATCGAAAATGTTTGGGGTTTCCCCCACCAGTTTGTCTGTCCCGTGTGGTACTCCCAATGGTACTGCTCCTGGAGCCGGGCCTCCTGCCGGTGGTGGTGGTCCTCCCCCGAATGGGTCTCCACCTCCCCCTCCTCCGAATTGAGGTTGTCGTCCCCCTGGGGGTCCTCGGCCGAAGTTACCTCCCTGTCTTCTGGGTTGTGGGGGTCCTCCGGCGCCTGGTGGAGGGTCTGCGACGTCCGGTCCTACCGCTCGGAAAATTGCCACGTCGTCGGCCGTCATCCGGTGTCCGGTGGTTGGGTTAATGGGGCGCAGGTAGGCCTCGGCTTCTTCGGTGATTCTTCGGGCTTCTTCGATTGCCGTATCTACCTCTGTTATTGTTGCGGTAGCCATTTCTGCGGGTGGGTGTACTTCGATGTTCTCTGGTTCGTTTATGCGTAGGGACTCAGCTGTTTGAATTATTTCTCCTACTTCTGACTCGTCTTCGTTTTCTGATTCTTCGTCGTCTCCGCTGGTTTCTGATGGTGCCGGAGTTCTGGGTTCAGAGGTGCTTGGTTCCTCTTCGGGTTGTCCGTCTATGCGTCCCCACTCTGCGCGTGTGGGTAGGTTCCTTGAATCGATGTCGCAGTTATAATTTCTTCCTGCGGGGCGAATTGCGTCGTAGTGGTTGTCTATGGGGTTCCAAGTGATTTCGACCCAGCACAGGTGGTCAAAGTTGAACTCAACTGGGCGGTATCGGGTTGGTCCCGATGCGAAGTCTACGAAGTATCCTGTCTCGCCTCTATACTCTCTCCACCGGGCTGCTCCTAGGAATTGTGTTGGTACGTTGCGGTCTCCTCGTCGTTCGAGGGAGTAGGTCTGAAAGTCTCTCCACTGGTCTCTGGTTGTGAACGCCACGATGGGTAGATCTTGGTCTTAATGTAACGCCACCACTGGCGTTAGTCCGACTTGGACTGCGAAAGGACGTCCACGACTTAGCGAAATATTCCTGAGGGTCACGTGACCTGATCACGGGTACACGGCGCTTATTCTTGCACGTGACCTAAGCGTACACTAGGGCAAATCGTGCCACTAGGTAATCCGATCGATGAAGACGACTTGCTCGAGGAGGCAAGCGAATCACGCGTGAGAGAGAGAGGGAAAAGTGGTGATTGAAGAAGACCAAGATGGCGAATCTTGGTCTCGTCGGGCCACTATTTATACATGTTTGAGGACGCTTTAAAGCTCCTCTCGAATCCGTACGACTAATAGCGTAAGTAGCTCGAACCCTACTACGGCTATCATATGATGAATACATGCCTCGTTGGCATGTGACTGTGCTACCCCTGATGACTGATCCTTCTGTCCATGACACATTACTACTTACTAACGCGGTCATATTCATAAGTAAGAGTCCTTCCTGCGCGCCGTGACATTAGTGTTTCCATCCATCCCTTAGCTTGTTCTTCAGCCGTAGTCTCCGTGCGGCGGGCAGTTGCGGGTTCTTGGTAGTAGTCGGTTTCTGTGCTGCGACTTGTGCTTGCGCGTGGTTGGAATGGTTGTCTGGGCTTCCTGGGGCGTGTACAATCTCGTGAGAAGTGGCCTGGGTTGTTACAGTTGTAACATATCACTTCCCTCATGTCGCGGCGTGGTCCGCTTCCCCGATTTTGTCCTGGTCCTCCTCTTGGTGGGAAGGGCGGTCGTTGGTTCCCGCGGTTTGGGTCGCCTACTTCTGCGAGGCGTGCGCGTGTTCTATCCGCAGATGTGTCCATTGCGTTCGGATCGTAGCGCGGCGGTGGGAACCTGGGTGGTGCCCATTGCGGGGCGTATCCTCGGTTTTGCTGAGGTCGTGGTGTTGGGGTGTTGCGGGGCGTAGTGGTGAGCCCTAGGCGTGCGCGTAGGTGAATATATTGTTTTTGCCTGCGCAATGCTGCTTCCTTCCACTCATTGAAGGTTTGCGGGTCGTCCAGCTCGTAAATCTTGGTGAATAGGGCTCTCGGGAGGCCCGCCGTGAACCGGTCCAGTGTTTGGCGGTCGTTGAGGCGATAGTCAGCCTTCCGCGCCAATTGTTCGAAATTGGTGACGTACGAGTCAATATCGTCGCCAACCATCTTAAATCCCTTAGCCAGCGTTGCTTGCGCCTGCTCCTGCTCGAGTACGTTCGAGAAACGGTCCGAGAACCCAGCTGTCAGGGTGTCCCATAAGAATGGGTCGTATCGGCTTCGCCCTTGGTGTAGTTCGTTGTTGAGCCATTGGAGGAATCCGAGCGTCCAGTTGGACACTCGCGGGCCTTTGATGAATCCTAAGAACAGTAGGCAACGTCGATAGACATTGGTCATGATTGGTGCCTCTGAGTTCTGTCCCCAGTATATGTGCCATTGTGTGAGGAAGGACTCGTACTCATCTCGATTTCCGTCGAATATGGTCGGGGTTTCTCCCACTAACTTGTCTGACCCGTGTGGTGCTCCCAGCGCTGGTCCTGCTACTGGCGGTGGCGGAGGTGGTGGTCCCCCGCCAAATGGGTCTCCTCCGCCTCCTCCTCCGAATTGAGGTTGTCTTCCTCCATGCGGCGGTCTTCCATCTCCCGGTGGTCCTTGACCAAAGGGTCCTCCGCGTCTTCTGGGTGGTGGAGGTCCTCCTGCGCCTGGTGGTGGGTCGGGGACATCTGGGCCTACTGCTCTAAAGATGGCCGCTGTCGTCTGCGGTCATGCGGTGTCCCGTTGCTGGGTCGATGGGACGTAGGTAGGATTCTGCCTCTTCGGTGATTCTTCTGGCTTCTTCGAGGGCTGAGTCCTCTTGGGTGATTGTTGCCGTTGCCATATCTGCGGGTGGGCGTACTTCGATATTCTCGGGTTCGTTGATACGTAGGGACTCAGCTGTCTGTATTATTTCCCCTACTTCGGATTCTTCTTCGTTGTCGGTTTCTTCGTCGTCTCCACTAGTCTCGGATGGTGCGGGGGTTCTTGGTTCGGATGTGCTGGGTTCTTCGGGTTGTCCGTCTATGTGTCCCCACTCTTCACGTGTCGGTAGGTTTCTTGCGTCGATATCACAGTTGTAGTTTCTTCCTGCGGGTCGTATTGCGTCGTATCGGTTGTCTGCAGGGTTCCAAGTAATCTCGACCCAGCACAAATTGTCGAAATTGAACTCAACGGGGCGGTATCGGGTTGGCCCTGACGCAAAGTCCACGAAGTATCCTGTTTCTCCTCGGTATTCTCTCCACCTAGCAGCTCCTAGGAATTGTGTTGGTACGTTGCGGTCTCCTCGTCGTTCGAGGGAATAAGTTCGAAAGTCTCTCCACTGGTCTCGAGTTGTGAACGCCACGTTGGAAGGATCTTGGTCTTAATGTAACGCCACCACTGGCGTTAGTCCGACTTGGACACGAAAGGGCGTTCACGACTTAGCGGAATATCTCTTCGAGGTCACGTGACCTGGTCACGGGATACACGGCGCTTATGGGCACGTGATCCGGGTGTACACTAGGGCAAGTCGTGCCACTAGGTAATCTGACAATCGATGAAGACGACTTGCTCAAAAGAGACAAGTGAAGCACACAGAGGGAGATGAATGGAAGTGGTGAATTGAAGAAGACCAAGATAGCGAATCTTGGTCTCCTTGGGCCACTATTTATACATATACGAGGCAGCTTTAAAGCTCCTCTCCAATCTGTATGATGAATAGCTAAAGTAGCTCGAACCCTACTACCGCTATCCTAGTTATGAGTCATGCCGCATTGGCATGTGATTCTACTACGTGCTGACCGATCCCCTTAGTCCATGACACATTACGACTTACTAACGTGGTCATATCCGTACAGTAAGCGTCCGTTCCTTCGACCGTGACACCAGTGTGAGGAGATGGGGGTGACTTAGCGTCGTTTGCTCGGTTTATATGTATCCTGGCTGCGGTTGAACTCCGCTTGTACTCCGCTATGGCTTCGTCGGCGAATATGTCATCCTTGTTGATCCACTGGTTCTCCGAGTCCGGGTATCCCCTCCATTTCACGAGGTACTGCAGTTTCTTGCTCCGGCCGAATCGTCTGGAGTCTAGAATGCGCTCCACTTCATACTCCTCTTCCCCATCCACTAGATCCGGTGGTGGGCGTTGGAAGTTTTCCCCATGTAGGGGCGTCTCGCGATAAGGTGTGAGTAAATTGATGTGGAACACGGGGTGAATACTCCACTGTGTGGGAAGTCCCAGTTGATAATTGACCAGTGATAGGACACGCGTGATTTTGAATGGGCCATGCCGTCGTGCCGTCAGCTTGGCAGTTGGTTGATTGGTTCGTAGATGTCGCCCTTCTAGCCATACTTGGTCCCCAACTTGGTACTTGGGTGTGTTCCGATGTTTGACCCATAGTGATTGTGCCCTTTTGATAAGGTTCTGAGCTTCTTTCCATGCTTCTCGGAATTGTTGAAGTCGCGTGAGCACCTGTGGGATAGGGGATGGCTTGTCGATCCAATCAGCGCACGGGTCGTATCCCATCATGATTGAGAAAGGGGACTTCCTTGTTGCCTCGTGTGGCCAATTGTTATGCGCGAATTCCGCCATTGGTAGGAATTGCGCCCAGTTATCTTGACGTTCGTTGGTCCAGAACTGTAGATATTGTTCCAGCCATTGATTGGTTCTTTCTGATTGTCCGTTGGTCCGGGGGTGGTACGCCGTGGAGATATTTTGGTAGATGCCGAGGATTCGGCACAATTCGCATGTGAACTTCGATGCGAATCTCGGGTCTCGGTCGCTGATGATTATCGCTGGTAGTCCGAATCTCCGAAACATGTGAGTGACGTACAGGGCTGCGGTTTCTTCCGCCGATATCTCCTCGTTGCAGGGGATGAACACCGATGCCTTCGTGCAGTCGTGGTCGGTCACCATGAGGATGGAGTCGTATCCCTGTGATTCCGGCAACTTAGTGATGAAGTCAAGGGCTATAACTTCAAATGGCTTGGCAGTCGGCTTGTGGGGTGATGGGTACTAGTGGAGCTTTTGTGGGGCGGTTGTTGACCTTGTGTCGTTGGCATTCCGCGCAGCCCTGGACATATTCTGTGACGTGTTTCAGCAGGTTTGGCCACCAGTGGTCGCATTCGATGATCCTTGTGGTTCGCTTGATCCTGGGGTGACCATAGACGGGGGGGTCGTGGTGGTTAGCGATGATGACGCGGATTTCTTCTGGTCCTCCTGTGACTACTCGTGCGCTTTGGCGGTACCAGACTCCGTTGACTTTCTTGAGTTTGTATGGGTCCACCCAAGGGCGTAGGGTGTCTTCATTTTGCTCATGGACTTCTGGTAACTGTGTGGTGACGTTTCGTACAAATACTTTCTTGGGTAGGACGACGACTCCTTCGTTATCTCGCTCTCCTCTATCGTAGTCGGGTCGTCGAGATAGGGCGTCTGCACGACCGTTGTTGGTGCCCTTGATGTGGTGGATTTCAAAGTCATACTCCATGAGTTCCAGGACTTCTCGAGCTACGCGGCGACTTATCTTTTGTGGCGTCTTCCAGTGGGTGAGGTTGAGGTGGTCGGAGAAGATTTTGATCTTGTGTGGTGAGCCTGCTAGGAACGGTCTCCAGTGCCGCAGTGCCTTGACGATCGCCAGAAGTTCCAGGTCGTAGATGTCGTAGTTGCGCTCTGCTTCGTTCAAGGTGGCCGAGAAGTATCCGAGGGGGTGTCGTTTTCCGTCTTGTTTCTTTTGCAGAAGTACCGCGCCTACCGCGTATCCCGATGCGTCCACTTCGAGTTCGAACTGGTCTGTTAGTGTGGGATGTGCGAGTACTGGCTCACTGGTGACTAGGCGTTTGAGAGTTTGGAAGGCGGTCTCTTCGTTTTTGCCCCATGTCCATTCCGCGTCTTTGCGTGTCAGTTTGTTGAGGGCTCGTGCGTATGTAGCGAAACCGCGAATGAAGAGGCGGTAAAAATTGCAAAAGCCCAAAAAGGAGCGTACGTTACGTACTTTCGTGGGTGTGGGCCAGTCGCGTATGCCAGCAATTTTTACGGGGTCCATGCGAGTCACCCCCTTTTCAAGAATTACCCCCAGGTAATCCATTCGCGGTTGGTGGAATGTACATTTGGACGGTTTGAAGTATAGGTCGTGGTCGAGTGCCACTTGGAGTATGGCGCAGACGGCGTCTATGTGCGCTTGAAGTCCTGCGTGTTCGAGGGTAGCGATGCCAATGTCGTCCATGTATACTCGGATAATTGTTCCCATTGCTGCAAAGACTCGGATCGTGTCGCCTAGGATGTCGTTCATCATGTTCTGGAACGTTGCCAGTGAGTTTGTAAGTCCAAAGTACATGACGAGGGGTTCAAAGAGGCCGTATTTCGTCTTGAACGCCGCTTTGTATTCATCGCCTTCCTTGATGCGTATGTTGTTGTATCCCCAGCGGACATCAAGTTTCGTGAATATGTGCCCGTTCCCCAGGTCGTTGATGAGTTCTGACATGAGGGGTAATGGATATTGGTTACGCACGGTGCAGGCATTGATTCTTCGGTAGTCCTGTACGGGTCTTAACTTGCCATCCTTTTTTTTGATGAAGAAGAACGACGACGCATAAGGGGACTTCGATGGACAGATGTACCCTAGTTTGAGTTGTTCATCTAACCATTCGCGTAGTTGTCCGTCTTCGTCCTGTGACATCGGGTAGACTTTACAGTCGATACTGGGGGGTGTGCCGGGTTTGAAGTCGATTGCGTGGTCCCATGGTCGCGAAGGTGGGAAACGGTGGGACGCCTCTTCGCTGAAGATTTTTGCGAACCGTTGGTATGGTTCGGGGAGGGTCGCGACTACCGTTTCTTGGTTTGCGGCGATGGCGAGCTCGGTGGCTGTGGTGCGTAGTTGGCATTCTTCCTCAAGTTCCTGAACTATTCCCTCTGCTTCGTCTTGAGTGATTGTGCGTGCGATGGTGGTCTGCATTTCTGCTGGGTTGATTGATCGTAGCACCACCGGGAGGGTATCTTCGTGTATGGTGGCATGCGCCCAGCTGATGGTCGGTTCGTAGGTGGCTAGCCATGGGTATCCGAGGACTAAATCTTCGTTGCCTATGTCGGTGACCAGGAACCTCATGACCTTTGAAACTCCGTTGGTTTGAACATCTAGGTCGATGAAGTGCGTAATGGACCCAGCTTTATTTTCAGTGTTGTCAATGTTCCAAATTTTCTTTGGTTTCTCAAGGGTTTGTAGCCCGAGGCCCATGCATCTGGCGAACGCGGGTCTTATAAAATTGTCGGTGGCTCCTGAGTCAACGAGCCCTTTGATATCGGCCATAGAGTAACTTGTGCGAATCGAGACTGGAATTCGAAGCGAACGATAGCGAGTCATGATTACAGAGTTACAATTGACTGCCCTCACCCAGGCCGATGGGTTTAGGCGTCCTGAAAACCCTCTTGGGTCCAGAGATCTTTAAATATGAGATCCTTGACCTCGTCACTTGCCCCTCTAAGCGTTTCCATCCATCCTTTAGCCTGTTCTTCGGGTGTGGTTTCTGTGCGGTGTGCTGTTACCGGTTCTTGGCCGTAGTAATTCGTTTCCACACTGCGGCTTGTGCTCGCGTGTGGTTGGAACAGTTGCCTAGGTTTTCTGGGGCGTGTACAATCTCGTGAGAAGTGGCCCGGGTTGTTGCAGTTATAGCAAATGACTTCCTGCATGTCTCGGCGTTGCCTGCCTCCTCTGTTTTGTCCGTTCCTTGGGGGAAACGGTGGTCGTGGGTTTCCTTGGTTCGGATCTCCTACTTCTGCGAGGCGTGCACGGGTTCGATCCGCCGATGTGTCCATAGCGTTTGGGTCATAGCGTGGTGGTGGAAATCTGGGTGGTGCCCACTGCGGAGTATATCCGCGATTCTGTTGTGGTCGCTGTGGTGGTGTCGTGCGGGGCGTAGTGTTGAGTCCTAAGCGTGCGCGTAGATGTATGTATTGTTTCTGTCGACGCAGCGCCGCTTCCTTCCATTCGTTGAAGGTCTGCGGATCATCCAACTCATAGATTTTAGTGAATAAGGCTCTCGGGAGACCCGCCGTGAATCGGTCAAGTGTTTGGCGATCGTTGAGGCGGTAGTCAGCTTTTCTTGCTAACTGTTCGAAGTTGGTGACGTACGAATTGATGTCGTCGCCAACCATCTTAAACCCTTTGGCCAACGTTGCTTGTGCCTGCTCTTGCTCGAGTACGTTCGAGAAACGGTCTGAGAATCCAGCCATTAGGGTGTCCCATAAGAATGGGTCGTATCAGCTTCGTCCCTGGTGTAGCTCGTTGTTGAGCCATTGGAGGAATCCGAGCGTCCAGTTGGATACTCGTGGGCCCTTGATGAATCCCAAGAACAGTAGGCATTGCCGATAGACGTTGGTCATGATCGGCGCTTCTGAATTTTGTCCCCAGTATATGTGCCATTGCGTGAGGAATGATTCGTACTCATCTCGATTTCCGTCGAATATGGTTGGGGTTTCTCCCACTAACTTGTCTGATCCGTGTGGTGCTCCCGGCGCTGGTCCTGCTGCTGGCGGCGGTGGGGGTGGTGGTCCTCCACCGAAAGGGTCCCCTCCACCTCCTCCTCCGAATTGAGGTTGTCTTCCTCCGTGCGGCGGTCTTCCGTCTCCTGGTGGTCCTTGACCAAAGGGTCCTCCACGCCTTCTGGGTGGTGGAGGTCCTCCTGCACCTGGTGGTGGGTTGGGGATATCTGGGCCTACTGCTCTGAAGATGGCCGCGTCGTCTGCGGTCATGCGGTGTCCCGTTGCTGGGTCGATGGGACGTAGGTAGGATTCTGCTTCTTCGGTAATTCTCCTGGCTTCTTCGAGGGCCAGATCCTCTTGGGTGATTGTTGCTGTTGCCATATCTGCGGGTGGGCGTACTTCGATGTTCTCGGGTTCGTTAATGCGTAGGGACTCAGCTGTCTGTATTATTTCCCCCACTTTGGATTCTTCGTCGTTGTCAGTTTCTTCGTCGTCTCCACTAGTCTCGGATGGTGCAGGGGTTCTTGGTTTGGACGTGCTGGGTTCTTCTTCAGGTTGTCCATCTATGCATCCCCACTCTTCTCATGTGGGTAGGTTCCTTGCGTCGATATCGCAGTTGTAGTTTCTTCCTGCGGGTCGTACTGCGTCGTATCGGTTGTCTATGGGGTTCCAAGTGATCTCGACCCAGCACAGATTATCAAATTTGAACTCAACGGGGCGGTATCGGGTTGGCCCCGATGCAAAGTCTACGAAGTATCCTGTTTCTCCTCGGTATTCTCTCCACCTAGCAGCTCCTAGAAATTGTGTTGGTACGTTTCGGTCTCCTCGTCGTTCGAGGGAGTAGGTTTGAAAGTTTCTCCACTGGTCTTGAGTTGTGAACGCCACGATGGAAAGATCTTGGTCTTAATGTAACGCCACCACTGGCGTTAGTCCGACTTGGACACGAAAGGGCGTTCACGACTTAGCAGAATATCGCTTTGGAGTCACGTGACCGGGTTGCGAGATACACGGCACTTATGAGCACGTGATCCGAGTGTACACTAGGGCAAGTCGCGCCACTAGGTATTCCGACGATCGATGAAGACGACTTGCTCTGAAAGAGACAAGCGAAGCACGTGTAGAGAGGCAAGTAGAAGTGGTGAATTGAAGAAGACCAAGATGGCGAATCTTGGTCTCATTGAGCCACTATTTATACATGTATGAGGACGCTTTAAAGCTCCTCCCGAATCCGTACGACGAATAGCGTATGTAGCTCGAACCCTACTACGACTATCCTAGTGTTGACTAATGCCTCATCGGCATGTGATTGTGCTACCCTGCTGACTGATACTACTGTCCATGACACATTACTGCTTACAAACGAGGTCATCACCGTGAGTAAGAGTCCGTTTCGCGCGTACCGTGACATCAACCGCAACCACCCAGAAGACCCCAGGGACTGGACCCCAGGAAGACCTCCATTCCCACCAAGAGCTGGATTCATGCAACGCAGGGGAGGAGGACGTGGAGTCCTAAACATCAGGGACGTAACCTGTTTTAACTGCAACCAGAAGGGTCACTTCTCACGGGACTGTAACCAACCAAGGAAAGCACGGGGCAGAGGAGCCTATATAGAAGAAATCCCCACCGCCCCTCAAAGTGTAGCAGGAGACACCCTTATAGACTTCGATGGGCCAGTCCAAGCCAACCGCA
Source organism: Lactarius akahatsu (assembly GCA_021524915.1). Taxonomy (NCBI): domain Eukaryota; kingdom Fungi; phylum Basidiomycota; class Agaricomycetes; order Russulales; family Russulaceae; genus Lactarius; species Lactarius akahatsu. The sequence continues at coordinate 24,466 of JAKELL010000450.1, forward strand.
CAGACACCAATCCCCAGATAGACGACATCATGGGTCGCATCGCTGCCCTATCAGAGGAGAAGAGGGAGGTGTTCGCAAGGGACATGGCAGGGAGGCAGGATTTTCAAAGCACCTGAACCCAATGGCCTGGGTGAGGGCTTTAAATTGTAACTCATCACTTATCACGCACTATCGATCTATGCACGTCCCAGTTTCGATTCACACGAGCTACTACATGGCCGAAAAGAAAGCATTGGTGGACTCCGGAGCCACCCACAACTTCATACATCCAGACTTTGTAAAGAAGATGGGGTTAGGAACCAAGGAATTACCTAACCCCTGAAACATCTGGAACATAGATGGGACGCACAACAAAGGAGGGAAAATCACTCACTGTGTTGACCTAAACATACAAACTGATGGAAAACTCAAAACTATTCAGTTTCTCATCACCAACGTAGGGGGGGAAGACCTTATTCTAGGGTACCCCTGGTTGGCAACGTTCCAACCACAAATACAATGGGCCACTGCTACCATGGACACTAAGCAATACCCAATCATCATACGCACCATCAACCCCAATAAAACAGCCATCATCCAGGCAGAAATTCGAAGCATCGTCACAAGGATACAAGATGAGGAATGCGAACAAGCCTACAGGGAACTGGAGGAGGAAATGAACCCAATATACGGACGCACAACGGCAACGGAATTAGCAATCTTGGCACAGTCAATGGAAATAAAGGAATTACCCGACGAATACAAAAGACATGCAAAAGTATTCAGCAAAGAAGAATCCTACCGATTTCCACCCCCTAGACCATGGGACCATGCCATCGATTTCAAACCAAACGCTCCAGACCACATCAACTGCAAAGTCTATCCACTCAATCCAAAGGAGGACAAAGCCCTGGAGGAATTCCTAGATGAACAATTGGCCAAAGGATATATTTGACCGTCGAAGTCTCAGTACGCAGCCCCATTCTTCTTCGTTAAAAAGAAGGACGGAAAACTACGGCCAGTACAGGACTACAGGGAACTCAACACATGGACCATACACAACCAATACCCACTCCCACTCATACTGCAGCTAATCGCAGACCTTAGCAGAGGCTGGATCTTCTCTAAATTTGATGTCAGATGGGGATACACAAACATCAGAATCAAACCTGGAGATGAACATAAGGCAGCATTCAAGACTAAACAGGGTTTCTTCGAACCATTGGTAATGTACTTTGGCATGACAAACGCACCGGCAACCTTCCAAGCAATGATGAACACAATCTTCGAACCACTCATTGAACACCATGAGAAGAAGGGAACCATCATACACGTATACATGGATGACATTGGAGTCGCAACGGCAACCACGGAACAAGCTCACACGGAAGCAATTCACGATATCCTGGACTTACTAGAACAACACGACTTATACCTCAAACTGGAAAAATGCACATTCCACTCCAACACCCTCGATTACCTGGGGGTAATCATTAAGAAGGGGGTGATTCGCATGGACCCTGTCAAAATTTCCGGAATCCGTGATTGGCCGACCCCCAAAAACATCAAACAGGTGCGATCATTCCTAGGGTTTTGCAACTTCTACTGCGCTTTCATTCGAAATTTTGCCACACATGCACGCCCACTCAACAAGCTCACGCGCAAAGACACGGAATGGTCATGGGGAACAGAGCAACAAGCAGCATTCGACAAACTCAAAACCCTCGTAACAGAAGAACCAGTGCTCAAACACCCAGAACTGGACAAACCCTTTGAACTGGAAGTCGACGCCTCGGGATATGCAGTAGGAGCGGTGCTACTCCAATGGGATAAGGACAACAAACGACACCCAATCGCATATTACTCCAACACCCTCAACGCGGCAGAACGAAACTACGATATCTACGACTTGGAACTGTTAGCCATCGTCAAGGCACTAAGGAACTGGAGAGCCTACCTCGCGGGATCCCCACACAAAATCAAGGTGTTCTCCGATCACATGTGTTGAAGCGCAGAACTAACGAGCGGAGGGTTAATAGTGGAGAGCTAAAGACAAGTAACTTCAGAGGGTGAAGGAACTCTATACCAATACTACTACACACCTAAAGACAAGTACTAAGACATCTGTGAGTAAAAGGTAGTGTAGGGTAAAAGAGAAGGGACTTACACTTCAGAGGGTGAAGGAACTCTGAAGTGTAAAGGCGAAAACAGCAGTCCTTATATACAGGACACTTAGCTAAAAATGGTCTGTGCGCACAGGTGATCCAAACACAATACAGGTGGTCTGTGCGCCAGAGGGAGAAATGCCATTGGAGGGCAGAGAACAATAGCTGCCTAAAGCAGACAATACCGGTATCTTTACAATGAAGAACAATAAGAGTCTACACGTGACTCTATCAATAAAGATAAACAAAAGCGGTCCGTAAGAGTCTGGCCAAGTCCAAATCAGTCCATAAGGGACAGATACCGTATTTAGTATATGGGATGACTCAATCATATCCCACGAGACATGTGACTTAAATCAGTCACGTCTCAACAACATGAACCTACAGTACTGGAGATCCCCCCAGAAGATAAGCAGACGAGTGGCAAGGGAAGTGTTGGAACTCTCTGAATACGACATAGAGATTCACCACATCAAGGGAACAGCAAACGGAAGAGCCGACGCCCTATCAAGGAGACCCGACTACGACCAAGGAGAACATGACAACGAACAAGTCACGGTACTCCCCGATCATATATTCGTCCGAGCTGCAAGCATCGACACCACAGAAAACCCAACATGCATAAGTCTGGAAATCACAGTGGACGAAATGCAACCCACGCACCCAGTATACACCCAGGACAACAACATCATCACGAAATGGGTAGACCCACACAAACTCAAACGCATCGAAAATACGTGGTACAAGGAGGGACAAAGAGTGGTTACAGGGGACGCGCACGAACGAAAGCATATTATACAAGCCCACCACGACACACTCGCCTATGGACATCCCGGAATCAACCGAACCATCAAACTAATCGAAAGATACTATTGGTGGCCAGGCCTTCGGCAAGAGGCACAAGATTATGTCAAAGGATGCGCTGACTGTCAGCGAATCAAGGTCAACAACCGACCAACACACGCTCCTCTACATCTCATATTCCCCAAACCGGAAGCAACTCCGTTCGAAGTCATAGCACTAGACTTCATCATGAAACTTCCCCAATCAAACAGCTGTGATTCCATACTGACAGTAACAGACCACGTGTCACGAACCTAGAAACTTGGGTCGTGACTCGGGTGTCTAAGACCGGTCCGCACCGGCCCGGTCTTATCTAATCACCTTCCTAAAGGGGAAATCCGAAATCGGAGTTTGAATTTCGTACTCCGACGATCACGTGATGAGTCACGTGATCTCCCATCGTTTATCAAGTCACCTGACGACTGAAAGTCGTACCATTCCTTGGATTTATCTGATTGGACTGCGGAGCAGTCAAATCATTATGACCAACTCGACTGCGGCGCAGTCGTACCACTCCTACGATTATTCTGATTGGACTGCAGAGCAGTCACGTCATATGGCGTCATCGACTGCGGAGCAGTCATACGATACTATCCTGATTTTCCCATTGGACACTATATTTAGATGTTACTGGAATGTTCCATTCCGCAGTATTCCACAGTACCTGTGGGCAGACCTTAAGCCTGCCCTAAACTTACGCACAGACCATCCCTCTGGGTATATAAGCCAGCGCAATAGAACGGACAGTCCCTCAGACTGTCCACTTGTGACATTCCTCACTTGCCTTGTCTTCCACCCCTGTGCCCCTTCAGCTGTGAAGACACGATCTTCCACTAAGCACCACTTCATTGCCTAAGTCAAGCCAAGTCATCCCAACCACAATTGTCTTTGTGCCCCGCCCTGCGCCCTCCACCGCCCCCGGTCTTTCGCATCCGTCGTGCCCTTACTGTCAAGTGACAGTGAGTCACCACACTTGGACAGTCTAACATAATTAGACCTGACCCCGGGTGTCCCTAGTGTCCGATTACGACTACGATTTCTCGCAGTTCGGTCAGTGGGACGGAGACTCTGCCTCCTATTATCAGGAGGATAGCCAACCCCCCAACCCCTCGGTCCTCTCTCACCTCCGCTCAACGCGCCCCCCTTCCCCTCCTCTCCCTCAATCCCCTCTCACTCCCCTCGAGTCCCCCATCACACGCCCCTCTACTCCTCCTGAAAACGAGGAGGAATATAGCCCAGACTTCGATATCCGGACCCAAGTAGCTATCCGGTCCACCCCTCGCTCCCCTTCACCCCAACTGGTCTACCCTGACCCCCCTCTGGAACCGACCCCCCTCTCACGCCCCCTGAGCGCTCCCCCTCGTGTCTCTTCCCGCTCCTCCACCCCCCCTCGTGTCCCGACACCAGACTCCCCCATCAACTACGAGTGAGTAGCTGAACAGGCCCCCCCTCACGTCGAACAAGAGAACCTCGCCCCTGCCGTCCCTCTCTTTCGCCCCCCTTCGTGCTTAAACAGCCCAGAAGACCACCCCCACCAATACACTGCCATCTATACTCCGGAAGGAGAATCTTGGCGCCTTGCTTCGGAAAGTATCAAAGAACATTTCCGTCGTATCCCTCTTGCCCCCTCCCTCCTTCAAAGCCTTCATATCTTCCCTTCTGTCACTCCCTTCCGCATCCCACCACCTCACATCTACACCGTCAGACCACGCCTCATCGACCCCCTCATCCACCCTGACTTCCCCCCCCTGTACATCTGTTCAAAGGCCATCTTTGACCTTCCCTGCCTTGACCTCCCACTTGGAAGTGTAAGGTACGACTTTCGAGAAGGACTCAGGAACACCTTCGCCCCCCTCCCCAATATTATCAAAGCAGGGTACACGGACTCCTTGGTAACCCTAGAAATACAAGATTTCTTAGACGGACGTGTTATTACTACTTACAGACATCTTCGTTTCTCTTACAACGGACAAGTCTTTGCCCATTATCAGGGCTATTTCTTTGAAGATCTTATTCGGTCCCAACCCTCTCTACTTGCCCACACTCTTACTCCTCGAGTCCCAGCCGATCCTTTCTCCTTTGTCCCAGTTATTCCTGACGAGCAACCACTCTAAAGTACTAGTGTGGTTATAGATTTGTTGCCTTGACTATTGAATCGAGTGGTTCAACTCAACGCAGCAGTAAGTTCCCCTCTTCTTCTACTAGGGATAAAGCAACCAAGAATCGAGTGATTCTAGTGCCTCCACCTACCTCCCTCTCCCCTCCACTAACCAGCAAACAACATATCCAAAGGGCCCGTACCCTATTTAACACCCATCGAGATCGACAAGTCCGTCGATACTACCCTTTGTCTTCTTATTACAACCTCTCAGAAAGCTCCCGCATTGACTGTTGGACGGACCCTCCTTTGGTACTCAAAGGACTTGTCAACATCTTTGAATTTGGAGAACTCCTAAGAAAAGAAGCCTACGACGACCTTCTTGAAGACCTTTCAAACGTTATCGACAGGTGTAACGACCAACTCCTGTTTTGGCACCTATCGGATATCATAGTCGATCAATTACTCCTCTGGACAAAGAGCGACTACCTTTGGTTCAGCTACATTCCCCCTCAACACGACTACATCATCCGGCAACTCCAGTGGGGAAACCCTTTCCGATACATTGATCGATTCCGTCTTTCCTACGAAGAAATCCAAATATCCTTCTGCGAAGTACGAGTAGTGGACAGAGATGGCCCTCCTCGCCTAGTCATCACTGAAGGAACCGAACTTACATATTCTTGGAATACTACCACCTGGGAAACCACTTTGACAAACCCAGACCAAAACCTAGTTAACCCGCGCGTCTACCACGACCCCCCGGAAGACCCCAACGACCCAGAACTAGTAGAACTTCTAACTGGAAGACTGACTACCCAACCCCCTGAGCCTACTAGCTCGTCTATCCCTTCCTGCAAGCAGCCCCCCAACCAGAGAACTCAGTGACTCTCTTAGTTCGGACGACTGGGGAAACCCCACCAATCAAGGAACCTGTTGGTGCAGCCGAGAAGTGTGCACTTGCGGCTATAGGCCCGACACCCCCCCTACCCCAGAAAGCGTAATATTGTGGTCTCCAGGAATCAATCATCTACCTTATAGGGAAGCTGAGACGAACCCTAGAAATAGTAGAGCTGTGGTCCTACAATTAGAGGAAGCGTAACAAACTCTTAAAATCATTTTGTCGCAAGGTACTTTTGAGAAAAAGTGCTAAGTCGCAAAAAGTCAAGAACCATCAGACATTTTACGAGTGTAAATACAAGAAATCCTGGAACCCATAACAAATTGGGCTATCACTCTGGCTTCCTCCCACCGACGACAAACCCATCAACGCTTCCAAGCAAGAAATTCCCACATTTCATCACACGACAACTCTCCAATTATCCCAAGAAGACCCACAGGACCCCGGCAAACTATTCGAACAACTCCTCATCCAACCATCCAAAGCGGACCAAGTGAACCAGTCTACCCAAGCATCTACCCAAACAGACCGAGCAATCCAACACTCCCAAGTAACCCAGTTGCAAGACAACATTCGACAAGTAGTGACGAGGCTCAATTCTTAGAAACCCAACCCCGAAGAACTTCACTGTCACCTCCCTGAGGCCATCTTTGTTTCAGAGCAGCTACCCACAAGAACCCCCCGAGAACTTGACGTTTTCAAGAATCATTGTCGCCTTCAATACGACAAGTACCCGCAACAAACCCTCATCCTTGCATCACCCCTCACTCGAGCACAAGACATCACCTCAAGCCCGTTAAACTTCCAAAACTTCTTGTGGCGAAGTAAAACTACCCTGACCCACTTTGGTATTTACGAAGAATACCAGTGGATTCGTCGTCAACAAAGGCGAAACCAACCGGATCAAGCAATCCTCCGCCCCGCATATCAAGTTTTTTACCCTTGGAACGAGACAAGTTGGAACGTCTCGCTAATACATCAACGCCCCCAGTGAATGAGCGAAAAAAGAGACCTCACCACCGACGAACAAGACCTTATCCCTGTATATTTCCTGGACCCCTACTTTTCCATCACTGACAACCTCATCTACGCCACCTTCAACAATCAACCCATCACCAGCCCAAACGGTCACTATCCGTGGACACACGTCATCACCCAGAAACATCTTACAATCCAAGACTTGGAGCAGGTCTTCCCCCACGTTCGAAAAATTCGAAAACTAGATTGGACTATCCTCTGTGGATCCTTCAAGAAAAAGAGAGTATCCTGGTCCTTTACCCACTCCCGTTGGATATACGGCAATAACCGTGCAGTTCGATTTTCCGACTCTGAAGAACAATCAGATAGTGAAAAATCGCTCACTCCCTTGAGTCCTTCTGTAACGTCTACCACGGACGTCTGCCTAACTTAGGCCTCTTGTCTGGTGGCGATCCTAAGGAGTCGGTAGTTGTGATTGGCAAAGGTGCTTGCGTAGAAGGCGGGATGGGGCTGAAGACTTTCGTCGCGTCCGAAGTATGCGTGGAGGTCTTCAAGCTGAGGGACTCCCGATGGAATCCGATCGATGTACTTGGCGTTGGCCCAGGTGGTACTGTCGAGGATATAGAAGGAGTGATACGGAGTAGCCACGCGATCGTTGCGATAGAGGAAGACTTGGTAGGCTGCAATGTTGACTGGGAATTCCACTGATCCGCGAAGGGACAGGTGAAGGGTAAGTCACGGGGATCCCTGGTCTAAGGGGATATGCCGGACACTCACTTAAGAGGGGGAGAGCCTCTTAGTAAAGACGAGTAGAAGATAGTGGTATTGGAAGAAGACCAAGATGCCGTTCTTGGTCTTCGCACCTATCTACTTATACAGTTACACGCGGGCTTTGAAGCGCCGCTCGAATACTAACTAGCTAATAGCGTAAGTACCGCGAACCCTAGTACAGCTATCCTAGTTATGAGTCACTACGAGTCACTCTGAGATCCGATCCATTATCGTACAATCACATGCGCCGGAGCTTACCCGGCTGACTGATCCTACAAGTCCATGACGATATCCTGCTGACGGCGATGTCATAGTCGACGCGTCAGTGTCCACTTCCCGGCCCGAGGTGCCGATCAATCCGAATCGTAACATCACCCCCTTCTTATGGTCGAGCCCCAGCTCGACCCCGCTGTGCCGCCGCCTCTCTCTGCGCTGCAACCTGCTGCCCTGCTTCCAGTCCGGGGCGATAAGAATCCCGTTCTGCCTCGATACGCGTAATCGCGTTGGCTCGCTGGAGGCGAAGCACGCATTCGCGTCTCACCCTGGCAACCTTGTCCAACTCCTCCGTCAGCCGTGCCAACTCTGACTCCTTCGCTTCCACCCCCGCCTGGGCGCAGCGATAGCGGTGGACCTCTGCTGTCAACGTGAGATCCTTCATGCCCGTGAGGGCGCGGTCTACCGACTCCCGCATGATGCTGCGCTGATCTAAGAAGATCAGGTCGTCGTCGCAGTATGCGGTGTCTCGGGGGTAGTCGTAGTTGGGGGCGGCGTGCACCGGCTTGCCGTATTGCTGGTCGCTGCCTCTCCTGTAGGCGAGGACGAAGGGGTCCGCCGTGAGGATGAGCTGCGTATACCGAGCTGGGTGCAGCCGGTCCTGAGCATCGCGGATCTGGAAAGGGATATAGTGTACTCCCCTGTTGAATTGGAACCCGAGGGGTGGAGGAGTCTCCACTTGGCGTCGGGAAACCGGGCTGTGTTCTTCCGCACGATAGATGCGGACCTTGGGTCGAGCAGCTTTCGGCATACGTATTGGCTCCCCGTCCGTGGTGCATAACGGAGGGGTTTCGTTGTGCGTGGTGGTGAGGTGGTTGCCGTAAGTGAGGTGTTGGTGTAGAGGGCAATGCTCCTCTGATAGGTACCGGTCGAAGTCCCGGTCCTCTTGAATCGAAGTCTCGTCCGTATCGGGTCCTGCGGACATTGG
>JAKELL010000451.1:0-33186 GCA_021524915.1 Lactarius akahatsu
CCAGGATGGAGCCATCACGCAGTATACGGACCTGACCGTCCGTACGGGAAACGACACGAAGACACTTCGCTTCCTAGTAACGAACCTAGGAAGGGACGAAGTCATACTAGGGTACCCGTGGTTCTCGGCGTTCGAGCCACTAGTCAAGTGGGGGGAAGCTACACTAAACGAAGACTTTCAACCTGTGGTAATATCCAGCCTCGCGTCATCAGACGAAGCCATGCCTGTAGAAGCATCTATACGGGCATTGGAGACGTATCAACTTGATGAGGAGGCTTGGGAACAGATTGAGGATGACGAACAAGAACCGTGCGTGGCGCTGATACGGAAAACGACAACTGCTTCAGAATTAGCACAACAAGAAGCAGCAAAGCGAGGGGAGCGCACGTTTGAAGAAATGGTCCCACCAGAATATCGGCGATACCGCAAAGTATTTGATGAGGAAGCGTCTCATCGATTCCCGCCGAAACGATCCTGGGATCATGCTATAGACCTGGTACCAAACGCCCCCCACAACCATGGACTGTAAGGTGTATCCATTAACCCAGGAGGAAGACAAAGCCCTCGACGTCTTCCTTGCTGAACAGTTAGCACGAGGATATATCCGACCATCGAAGTCCCCGTACGTTTCGCCCTTCTTCTTCATAAAGAAAAAGGACGGAAAGCTCCGACCAGTACAAGATTACCGCCGGCTGAATGAAGTCACCATCCGCAACCACTACCCCCTACCCCTTATCCCTGAACTCATCGACAAAATTCGCGACGCATGACTCTTCACGAAACTGGACATCCGCTGGGGATATAACAATATTCGGATAGACGAAGGAGACGAGTGGAAGGCCGCCTTCAAGACAAATAAAGGAGTTTTTGAACCACTCGTGATGTACTTTGGTCTCACGAATTCCCCTGCCACATTTCAAGCTATGATGGACTCCACGTTTCAAGGACCGATATTGACGAACGAAGTCATCGTGTACATGGATGACATCCTCATTGCAACCATTGACGACCTCACTCGCCACCGTACACGAGTCCACCAAGTCCTGACCATCTGTGAAGAGAACGACCTTTATATCAAACCCGAGAAATGCGAATTTGAGGTGCGGGAAACGGAGTACCTCGGACTTATCATTGGACATGGGAAGCTACGGATGGACCCTGTAAAAGTACGGGGTATCTGCGAATGGCAACCCCCGAAGAATCTCAAAGAGATGCGCGCCTTTATCGGCTTCTGCAATTTCTACCGCCGATTCATCAAAGGATTCTCGACCCTCGCACGACCCCTCCACGATCTCACAAAAAAGGACACCCCCTGGAACTGGGGTGCGGACCAGCAACGCGCATTTGAGCGTATCAAAGACCAAATATGTCAAGAACCAGTCCTGCTATCCCCTGACCTAACAAAGCCATTCGAAATGGAGGTGGATGCATCCAACGTTGCCATTGGCGCCGTACTCAACCAACTCGGAGATGATCAAAAATTCCACCCGGTAGCGTTCCACTCAGAATCACTATCCTCAGCAGAGAGGAACTATGACATCTACGACCGAGAGCTGCTCGCGATAGTCAAATCGCTCCGCGCCTGGCGCACGTACCTCGTCGGCTCCCCCCATAAAATTGTCATTCACACTGATCACGCCAACCTTCAATATTGGAAGGAACCACGAAAAATCAGCCGACGAGTGGCGCGCGAATTTCTGGAGTTGTCGGAATACGACTTCATATTGAAACACGTACCAGGAGTCAAAAATGGCCGCGCAGATGCTCTATCTCGAAGATCGGATTACGCACCCAACGATAAGGACAATAACGACATTATCGTCCTCCCTGCGGATCGATTCGCACGAGCAACGGAAATGTCAATGCACGACATGGACATTTGGACCCAGATCACCCAAAACCTCGATGAGTCTCAAGTATTGCGGTGGGTAGAACCGCATAACCTCAAAAAACTTGGAGGACTATGGTGGAAGGGCGACGCACTTGTCGTTGTCGGGGACAACGATCTTAAGCGGGGGGTAATCACCTTTTTCCATGACACACCCGCAATGGGACACCCCGGAATCACGAACACTTACGAACTGCTGCGTCGGGACTACTGGTGGCCCAGCATGCGCAAAGACGTCGAAGAATACGTCAAGGGCTGCGCCACATGCCAAGCCAACAAAATCAACCCACATCGACAGAAGCCACACCTTTATCCCATTACGACAGACCCAGACGCAGAACCCTTTGAAGTGGTAGCCATGGACTTCATCACAAAACTACCACCGTCACAGGGCTATGACTCAATCCTCACCATCACCGACCATGACTGTTCGAAGGCAGCCATCTTTATCCCTTGTAACGAAACAATCACCGCAGAAGGCGTAGCTCGGCTATACCTCCGCCACGTTTATCCCCACTACGGCATACCCCGAAAATTGATCACCGACAGAGACCCCCGCTTTACATCAGCATTTATGACACAGCTGTGTAAGGCGTTAGGGATCAGACAAAACATCTCATCAGCATATCACCCCCAGACTGACGGACAATCGGAACGGACTAATCAGTGGCTAGAGCAGTACCTACGCCATTGGAGCAACGTGCAGCAAGACAACTGGGCGGAAGCACTCCCGGTAGCACAATTCGCGCACAATGCATGGCCCAACGCAACGACAAAACACTCCCCATTCTCGCTCATCATGGGGTGGGAACCGCGCACCAACTGGGTCAAGAAACCCACAACCTCCCCGTCAGTTGACCAGCGATTAGAAGACATGGGCAACTTCCGACAACATGCACAAGATTGCATCAAGCACGCCCAAGAACTCATGATGAAACGGGGACGTACCCGCTTTATCCCCTATCAAGAAGGCGCTCAAGTGTGGCTAGAGGGGACGAACCTTAAAACATTTTATCCCACAGCCAAGCTAGCCCCGAAGCGCCACGGGCCATTCCGTATTAAGAAGGCCCTCTCGACTGTATCGTATGAATTAGAACTCCCGAAGTCATGGAAGATCCACCCCGTGTTCCACGCTAACCTCCTCACCCCGTATAAGGAGACGGAACTACACGGGGAAAACTTCCCGCGACCTCCACCTGACCTTATCGACGGAGAAGAAGAATTCGAAGTGGAGCAAATCCTCGGATCAAGGGTCCATGGCCGAGGGCGCAAGCTTCAGTTCCTAGTACAATGGAAGGGATTCCCTGTGAGCGACAGCTCGTGGGAGTCACTTGAGAACGTACGCCATGCACCTGACCTTATCGCCGACTTCTATCGGCACAACCCTACCGCCGAAGGGGCTGGACGAAAGATATAAACGAACGCCCCATGAACCCCCACTTCGCATCCCTTCCTCTCATCTTGTTCACCATGACCTCTACTCCTGTCGTCTCCACCGTGCCCATCCGCCCCCCGTCCCAAATCATACTTGACCACCTGACTGTACCCTCACAGGACCAAGGTGTCCCTTCGCAACCAGAAGGTTGCACGCCGTACTCTGTGGTGCCTAGCCCTGATCCTCCCGTCTTATACTTGATTGCCCCGACGCTTGAACGCCTCGCCAGAGAAGCTGCGCCTACCCCGTACTCCGTATCCACTCCCGTGACCATACATGAGCCTGCCGTACCCACACACTCAGAACCACGTACTCCCCCTCCAGTCCTACGCGCACCACTCCCACCGTTCTCCCCTGGGGTCAACAGCATCCTATCACCCACTGATCAGTTACGCCGCGTCGAGCCAGACCCCACCTATGCCGCCTTGGATGACGGGGGGGTTGATGACGAAGACCCGGCCGACCCGGGACTCCCTTTCCTCCATAACACCCCCGACATCGGCCACCTCTACTTCCCGATGAGGATCGGAGAGGCCGGATATCCCAAAACCATCGCGCGATTCATTTACTATCGAAAAGACTATCAGGAGGTCGTCGGAACTATGGGCCGGGGACATCCGTGCTATGTGCAGACCGTCTACGTCCAGGGGGTTTACGAGGGACAGTTGCCGCAATACGTCACGGATCAGCAACTGGCCATGTTCCACCCCCACGACCCACGCGCCATATGTGTAGACGAGACCTTGGCAGAGTTGGGTGATGTTCGTCTCCGCGCAGAAGTGGCACGCCTTCGAGGATGCCTATTGCGCAAGGACGCGATCGCCAAGCGCGAGTCAGAGGTTCGCAAGATGGAAACGGACCTCGTGAGGGACCGATTCCATATGGAGATGGATCTCGCGAGTGTGCGCAAGCGGCTGCAGTACGCACGGGCAGTGCCGAAGATATCAGAAAAATACGACGAGCTCCAGGTGAGGTACTTACGCCCTCGCCGTTCTCCAGATCCCATTCCTATCCCACCGCGCACTGGAGGACCTTGCGAGATGCCGCGCCTCCAGGGCGAGGGCAGTCGACGACCTCGCAAGTGTTTCCACTGTAAGGCGACCGACCACTTGATCGCGCAATGCCCTCAGCGAAGGGCAAGGCAGCCGTGTCAGTGGTGTGGTAGTCGAACTCATCAATACGAGGTGTGTCTCATCCGCCGCATCTCACCCATGTCGCCCGCCTATGTCGACCCGGATGACCGCCCCCGATGGTGTGGCAAATGCCTGAGGTACGACGCGCGGCATGAGGAAATCCACTGCCCGCAGTACGAGCAGTGTCGAGAGTGTGGTGAGCACGGCCCCCATCTATTTTTACGTCGTCACACTTGCCCGCGCCCATCCTCGCCCATCCCTGATACCGTACCCGTTGAGGACGACTGGTACTACACCAGTGACTAGTCGAAGTCGTGGCGACTTCGAGTCTGAGGGGGGGGTAATGTTACGAATTCCCTTGCTGTACGATTACTATTGCGCCATTACTCCTCATTTCACCTTCTGATTTCGCCTTCCGTATTCACTGTACTCTTACGATATGATCCGACGTACCGCGCTTCGTAGCTTCCATCTCGCGCCTTGCGCCTCGGCGATAGGATGGCCAGTTTTACGCTTTGTTTGAACCGCTGACCATTTCTGAGACACGCGTCGTCCCGCGGGATCCCTTTGTTCTACTTTCGACTTATCCCCTTGTTCCTCTTTTCGTGCTATTGATTCATACTCGCGCCATGTGTTTGTCCTTGACAAACACCCTGTACTAGTATATAAGTCTCACGCTACCTAGCTTGTACGGTAGACTTGACTTCTTGTGTAATACCACAACCGTCTTTGCCTCACGACCCCTGTTTGACTCGCCCTTGCGCTTGAGTCGCCTGTTTCGCTTGCCTTTGCGCTTGAGCCTGGACTTCCGCTATTATCCTTGTGTCCCTGGGAGACCAAGTGATACTTGTTCACCATCGTACTGAACCTTGACCGGTTCGCTCTTGCCGATCCCGTTGACTTGCCGAAGTACACGTTGTACTTAACGCCCCTGTGGTGGCGTTACATGGAAGGGGGATCAGGGATGAGTCATGGGGATCCCTGGTCTAAGGGGATATGCTGGACAACTCACTTAAGAGGGGCGACCTCTTAGTATAGATGGTAGATGGTAGTGGTATTTGAAGAAGACCAAGGTGCTGTTCTTGGTCTTTGCACTATCCTACTTATACAGATACGTGTTACGATTCGGATTGATCGGCGCCTCGGGCCGGGAAGTGGACACTGACGCGTCGACTATGACATCGCCGTCAGCAGAATATCGTCATGGACTTGTAGGATCAGTCAGCCGGGTAAGCTCCGGCACATGTGATTGTACTATTACGGATCGGATCTCGGAAGTGACTCATAACTAGGATAGCTGTACGGTACTTACGCTACTGGCTAGTTAGTATTCGAGCGGCGCTTTAAAGCCCGCGTGTAACTGTATAAGTAGACGAGCGTGAAGACCAAGAACGGCATCTTGGTCTTCTTCAATACCACCATCATCTACTCGTCTATACTAAGAGGCTTCCCCTCTTAAGTGAGTGTCCGGCATATCCCCTTAGACCAGGGATCCCCGTGACTTACCAAATTACCTATCCCTTCGCGGATCAGTGGACTTCCCCGCCGACATCGCAGCATACCAAGTCTTCCTTTATCGCAACGATCGCGTGGCATCACCTTATCACACTTTCTACATTCTTGACAGTATCACTTGGGCCAACGCCAAGTACATCGATCGGATCCCGCCAGGAGTCCCTCAACTCGAAGACCTCCACGCATACTTCGGGCGTGACGAAAGCCTTCAACCACATCCCGCCTTCTACGCAGAGACCTTCGCCAACCGCAACTACCGACTCCTTAGGATCGCCACTCGACAAGAGGCCTAAGTCAGGCAAACGTCCGTGGTAGACGTAACATTAAGACCAAGATCCCACCGTGGCCAATCCTACAACCAAAGAACTTTGGGTCCCGTTCAGACCCTACTACATCGACAGGAGAGGAGATCGCAACGTCCCAAAGAGATACTTAGGATCCGCATTTTGGAAAGACGACGCAGAGACACCAGGCTACGTCACTTATTATTTCGATCGACAGAATAACTCGCAACTCATCCCGGTAGAGTTCAACTTCGACAATCACTGTTGGGTAGAAGTTCGTTGGGACGCTGGAAGAGAAAAACTCCAAGCCACTAGGCCAGCAAGCTCAATCCTCAACCTAGATATCAAACAATCAGAAGTCGTCACCAGAGACCAGTGGGGAACAATTGACGGAGAAGACGAAGAACCCATTAGGTCCCCAACACCCAAAACACCCGCACCATCACCATCGATCAAGAGCAACCCAGAAGAAATCGTCATCAGAGACGAACAAGAGGAAGAACAGCTAAAACAAATCGCTGAGTTGATTCCCACTGATATGTCGATAACCATCCCAACCATGGCCGCAGCTCGAACAGCCTTACTAGGCAAGGGCACCGAGTACCAACCACTCTCCGGAGGACCACCCGACGGAGGAGGAGGAGGAGGAGGAGCACCACCAGGAGGAGACCCAGACGACAACCCGCAAGATGACCAAGCAGGCGTACCAACGTTCATAATGCCCGACACCGACAAATTTATCGGAAAAGAACCCAAGATTTTCACGGGAAATCGTGACGAAGCAGAAGCTTTCCTCGCCCAATGGAACCGGTTCGCAGGAGTCAACGCCGCTAATAAAAGCCTCAAAATCCCTTACATCAAGGCAATGATGTTCCTCACCTATATCCAGGGACCACTCGTCGACGAATGGGCAACCGAAACAGCCAAATGGCTCGACGCCCAAGCCAACAGAAACGACCCATGGCTCTGGGCAGGGGTAGAGCTCGCGTTCAAAGGACAATTCCGCGACAACCTGGAAAAGGATCGCGCAAGAGTAGAACTCGACAAAGGGTTTAAGATGATGAACGAGGACATTGACAGCTACGTCACTAAATTCGAAAAGCTGGTCCGACAGGCTGACTACCGATTGGACGAACCACTAGTCCTCGACAAGTTCACCAGAGGCGTTCCCCTCAAACTATACCAAAACGCCTACCAATTCCACAACCCGCGCAGCTACTCCCAATGGAAAAGCGCACTCATCGAGCAACAGAAGAGATACCTGCACATAAAGGCCAGAGAAACCGGCTTTGGAAGGCAACCACAAATGGCACAACGACCTCGCCCAAACCAGCCACTCCGATTCCAACCTCCGCAACGGCAAGGAAACCAGCAAGGGTGGCAACAATATCGCAACCACCCAGACGCAATGGACACTACTCCTGGAAGAATCAGGGCAAGAGTCGCGGAAATAGGCGACGTCAATAGAAACCACCCGGAGGATCCAAGGGACTGGACCCCAGGAGGAAGGCCCCCATTCCCGCCAAGAGGCGGATTCATGCAACGCAGAGGAGGAGGACGCGGAGTCCTAAACATAAGGGACGTAACCTGTTACAACTGTAACCAGAAGGGACACTTCTCACGAGATTGCAACCAGCCACGAAGGGCGAGAGGGAGAAGCGCATACATCGAAGAAGTCCCTACTGCACCGCAGAGCGTAGCAGAAGAACCTCTCATCGACCTGGACGAACCAGTCCAAGGCAACAGAGGCACCGCCAGCTCTCAAGTAGGCGACCTACTAACCCAAGTTGTGGCATTGCCAGAGGAGCAGAGAGGAATGTTTATGAGGGAAATGATGGGAAGACAGGATTTTCCGAGCGCCTGAACCCAACGGCCTGGGTGAGGGCTTTAAATTGTAACTCAACGTTTATCACGCACTATCGATCTATGCACGTCCCAGTTTCGATTCGCACGAGTTACTTCATGGCCGACAAGAAAGCATTAGTGGACTCCGGAGCCACTCACAACTTCATACACCCAGACTTCGTAAGAAGAATGCACCTGGGAACCAAAGAACTACCAAACCCGCGCAACATATGGAACATTGACGGGACGCACAACAAAGGGGGAAAAATCACCCATTATGTCGATTTAAACATACAAACTGATGGAAAACTCAAAACCATCCAGTTCCTAGTCACCAACGTAGGAGGAGAAGACATCATCCTCGGTTACCCCTGGTTAGCAACATTCCAACCACGGATACAATGGGCCTCTGCCACAATGGACACAAAACAGTACCCCATCATCATCCGAACCACCAATCCAAACAAACCACTGACCCAAGCAGCAGTCCGAACGGAACTTCGAAGCATCATTACGAAAATGCAGGATGACGAACGAATGCAAGCCTTCGAAGAACTAGAAGAGACCGTTCCGATACACTTACGAACCACGGCAACCGATCTGGCAATAGCGGCACACGAAACGACGGAAAAGAAGGAACTCCCAGAAGAATACAAAAGACACGCAAAAGTATTCAGCGAAGAAGAATCCCATCGATTCCCACCGTCTAGACCCTGGGATCACGCCATCGACCTCAAACCAAATGCCCCAGACCACATCAATTGCAAAATTTACCCGCTCAACCAAACAGAGGACAAAGCCCTAGAGGAATTCCTGGACGAACAATTGGCAAAAGGATACATTAGACCGTCTAAATCACAGTACGCAGCCCCTTTCTTCTTCGTCAAAAAGAAGGACGGAAAACTACGCCCGGTACAGGACTACAGAGAACTCAACACTTGGACCATACGCAACCAATATCCTCTACCACTCATACCTCAACTAATCGCGGACCTCAGTGGAGGATGGATATTTTCAAAATTCGACGTCCGGTGGGGGTACACCAACATTAGAATCAAACCCGGCGACGAACACAAAGCGGCATTCAAAACCAAGCGAGGATTCTTCGAACCCCTGGTAATGTACTTTGGGATGACGAACGCACCGGCAACTTTCCAAGCTATGATGAACTGGACCTTCGCTCCGCTCATCGAACACCATGAGAAGAAGGGAACTGTTATTCGGGTATACATGGACGACATCGGAGTAGCCACGGCCACAACAAGAGAAGCACATACAGAAGCCATTCACGACATCCTAGACCTGTTGGAACAAAACGACCTGTACCTTAAATTGGACAAATGCACATTCCACGCAGACACCCTCGATTACCTGGGGGTAATCATTAAGAAGGGGGTGGTTCGCATGGACCCTGTCAAAATCTCTGGAATCCGCGATTGGCCAGTCCCCAAAAACGTCAAACAGGTACGATCATTCCTAGGATTTTGCAACTTCTACCGCGCTTTCATCCGAGGTTTCGCCAATCACGCACGACCCCTCAACAAACTCACGCGCAAAGACACGGAATGGCAATGGGGAACAGAACAACAGACAGCATTCGACAAGCTCAAAACCCTTGTAACAGAAGAACCAGTGCTCAAACACCCGGAATTGGACAAACCGTTCGAACTAGAAGTTGATGCCTCGGGATACGCAGTAGGAGCAGTACTACTCCAACGCGACGAAGACAACAAACGACACCCGATCGCCTACTACTCCAATACCCTCAATGCAGCAGAAAGGAACTACGACATCTATGACCTGGAACTGTTAGCCATCGTCAAAGCACTGAGAAACTGGAGGCCCTACCTTGCCGGATCCCCCCACAAAATCAAGGTGTTCTCCGACCACATGAACCTGCAATACTGGAGATCCCCACAAAAGATTAGTAGACGGGTAGCAAGGGAAGTGCTAGAACTCTCTGAATACGACATAGAGATTCACCACATCAAGGGTACGGCGAACGGGAGAGCGGACGCCCTATCAAGGAGACCCGACTACGACCAGGGAGAACACGACAACGAGCAAGTCACAGTACTCCCGGACCACGTATTCGTCAGAGCTGCGACCATCGACACAACGGACAACCCAACACGCATGAGCGCAACAATCCCCGTGGAAGAAATGCAGCCCACGTACCCAGTATACACCCAGGACAACAACACTATCACGAAATGGATAGACCCACACAGACTCAAACGCATTGAGGGCACCTGGTACAAAGAGGGGCGAAGGGTGGTCACAGGCGACGCTCACGAACGGAAGCGTATTATACAAGCCCACCATGACACGCTCGCTTACGGACACCCCGGAATCAACCGAACCATCAAACTGATCGAGAGATACTATTGGTGGCCAGGACTCCGGCCAGAAGCACAGGATTACGTTAAAGGATGCGCCGACTGTCAACGAATCAAAGTCAATAACAGACCAACACGCGCACCCCTACAACCAATATTCCCGAAACTGGAAGCAACCCCGTTCGAGGTCATAGCCCTAGATTTCATCACCAAACTACCCCAATCGAACGGCTGCGACTCCATACTGACGGTGACAGACCACGACTGCTCTAAAGCGGCAGTATTTATCCCGTGCCTGGAGGAAATAAGCGCAGAAGGAACTGCGGCCCTGTACGTGACACATGTTTTTCCCAGGTTCGGACTGCCAGCGCGCATCATCAGCGATCGAGACCCCAGATTCGCATCAAAGTTCACCCGCGAGTTATGCCGAATACTCGGCATAGAACAGAACATCTCCACCGCATATCACCCCAGAACCGATGGCCAATCAGAACGAACCAACCAATGGCTAGAACAGTACCTGAGGTTCTGGGTCAATGAACGACAAGACGACTGGACGCAATACCTACCAATGGCAGAATTCACGCATAACAACTGGCCCAACGAATCGACCAAGGAATCTCCATTCAACGTCCTCATGGGGTACAACCCACGCGCTGATTGGATCGATCGACCGTCCCCTATCCCACAGGTAGCGCTGCGGGTGCAGCAATTCAAAGAGGCTAGAACGCGCGCCCAGGAACTGATGATCAAAGCGCAGCAGGGATGGATCAAACACAAGGATACCCCAAAATACCAAATCGGGGACCTCGTGTGGCTCGAGGGGCGCCACCTACGTACCAACCAACCAACGGCAAAACTCGCGCCCCGAAGACATGGACCCTTCCGGATCGTCCAGGTGATGTCCGCAGTCAATTACCGTCTAGAACTTCCCACGCAGTGGAGCATTCACCCAGTATTTCACACGGACCTTCTCACTCCGTACAAAGAAACTCCCACACACGGACCAAACTATCAGCGCCCACCACCGGATCTGGTAGACGGAGAAGAAGAATACGAGGTCGAGAAGATTCTAGACTCCCGGCGATTCGGTAGGACAAGGAAGTTACAGTATTTGGTCAAATGGCGCGGATACCCGGACTCGGACAATCAGTGGGTCTCCAAGGATGACGTATTCGCTGATGAAGCAATTCGGGAATTCAAACGTTCAAACCCCGCCAGAGAGACACATATAAGCGCAGGGAAATCCCAAGAGACGTCCCCATCTCCTTCACCCACTCTCTCACATACTCATGTCCTCATCCCCAGTCCAAGTACACTATGTCCTCGACGACCTACTCCCAATCTCAGTACAACCTACCCTCATCGTTCAAAACGCGCCATCATCACCCCTGTCGCTTCCCCAGCCCATTCACAACGGAGACAGTCGTCCACCTACCCCCGTACCATCCCTCCTTCCTTCACCAACCACTACAAGAATTGGTTCAAGAGATCCTTCGCCGACCCACGTGCCAACGTCCGCAAGATCCGATACGGACGAGACTCCGGTTCAAGAGGACAGGGACTTCGACCGGTACCTATCAGAGGAACATTGCCCTCTACACCAACACCTCGTCTACGGCAACCACCTCACCACCACACACAACGAAACCCCTCCGCTATGCACCACAGATGGGGAGCCCATCCGTATGCCGCCGAATCCTCGACCCAAGGTCCGCATCTATCGTGCGGAAGAACACAGTCCGGTTTCCAGACGCCAAGTGGAGACTCCTCCACCCTTCGGGTTCAGACACAACAGGGGAGTACACTATATCCCTTTCCAGATCCGCGATGCTCAAGACCGGCTGCACCCAGCTCGGTATACGCAGCTCATCCTTACGGCGGACCCGTTCGTCCTCGCCTACAGGAGAGGCAGCGACCAGCAGTACGGGAAGCCAGTGCACGCCGCCCCCAACTACGACTATCCCCGAGACACCGCGTACTGCGACGACGACCTGATCTTTTTAGATCAGCGCAGCATCATGCGGGAATCGGTGGACCGCGCCCTCACGGGCATGAAGGACCTCACGCTGACGGCAGAGGTTCATCGATACCGCTGCGCCCAAGCGGGGGTGGAGGCGAAGGAATCGGAGTTGGCGAGGCTCACGGAGGAGCTAGACAAGGTCGCCAGGGTGCGACGGGAGTGTGTGCTCCGTCTGCAGCGCGCCAACGCGATCACGCGCATCGAGGCGGAGAGGGACTCTTACAGGCCGGGCTTGGAGGCGGGACAGCAAGTTGCGGAGCAGAGAGAGGCAGCCCAGCGGGGTCGAGCTGGGGCTCGACCGTAAGAAGGGGGTGATGTTACGATTCGGATTGATCGGCGCCTCGGGCCGGGAAGTGGACACTGACGCGTCGACTATGACATCGCCGTCAGCAGAATATCGTCATGGACTTGTAGGATCAGTCAGCCGGGTAAGCTCCGGCACATGTGATTGTACTATTACGGATCGGATCTCGGAAGTGACTCATAACTAGGATAGCTGTACGGTACTTACGCTACTGGCTAGTTAGTATTCGAGCGGCGCTTTAAAGCCCGCGTGTAACTGTATAAGTAGACGAGCGTGAAGACCAAGAACGGCATCTTGGTCTTCTTCAATACCACCATCATCTACTCGTCTATACTAAGAGGCTTCCCCTCTTAAGTGAGTGTCCGGCATATCCCCTTAGACCAGGGATCCCCGTGACTTACCAAATTACCTATCCCTTCGCGGATCAGTGGACTTCCCCGCCGACATCGCAGCATACCAAGTCTTCCTTTATCGCAACGATCGCGTGGCATCACCTTATCACACTTTCTACATTCTTGACAGTATCACTTGGGCCAACGCCAAGTACATCGATCGGATCCCGCCAGGAGTCCCTCAACTCGAAGACCTCCACGCATACTTCGGGCGTGACGAAAGCCTTCAACCACATCCCGCCTTCTACGCAGAGACCTTCGCCAACCGCAACTACCGACTCCTTAGGATCGCCACTCGACAAGAGGCCTAAGTCAGGCAAACGTCCGTGGTAGACGTAACAATACGCGCGGGCTTTGAAGCGCCGCTTGAAGTGTAACTAGCCAATAGCGTAAGTAGAGCAAACCCTAATACGACTATCCTAGTTTACGAGTCATTCCGAGTCATCCGAGATCCAAGCCGTTATTGTACAATCACATGTGCCGGAGCTTACCCGGCTGACTGATCACCAAGTCCATGACGATATCCTGCTGACGGCGATGTCATAGTCGACGCGTCAGTGTCCACTTCTCAGCCCGAGGCGCCGTGAGTCTGAAACGTAACACTACTGGTGGCCAAACATGCTGAAACAGGTAACAGAATATGTCCAAGGTTGTGCAGAGTGTCAATGCCACAAAGTCAACAATTGCCCAATGAGAGCCCCGCTGATGCCCATCACGCCAAAAACTGATGCTAAGCCATTCGAAGTCATCACACTTGACTTCATCACTAAACTACCAGAATCACAGGGATACGACTCCATCCTCACTGTAACCGACCACAATTGTACCAAAGCATCGGTGTTCATTCCCTGTAATGAGGAGATATCAGCAGAAGAAACCACAGTGCTGTACATTGCCCACGTATTTCGGAGATTCGGATTACTGGCAAAAATCATCAGCGACTGTGACCCATGCTTTGCCTCAAGATTCACGTGAGAACTATGCCGAATCCTTGGTATCTACCAGAACATTTCCACAGCATACCATCCCCGAATGGATGGACAGTTGGAGCATACTAATCAATGGTTAGAACAATACCTATGATTCTGGGCCAATGAGCATCAAGATAACTGGGCGTGATTCCTACCCATGGAAGAATTCACGCACAATAACTGGCCACACGAGGCAACAAGGAAGTCCCCATTTTCACTCATGATGGGGTACGACCCATGCACTGATTGGATTGATAAGCCGTCCCCTATCCCACAGGTACTCACGCAACTCCAACAATTCCGAGAAGCATGGAAAGAAGCCCAGGAACTCATCAAAAAGGCACAATCACTATGGATCAAACACTGAGATATGCCCAAGTACCAAGTCAGAGACCAAGTGTGGCTAGAAGGATGACACCTCCAAACCAATCAACCAACTGCCAAGCTGGCAGCACGACAGCACAGCCCATTCAAAATCACACATGTATTGTCACCAGTCAACTATCAGCTGGAACTCCCCACTCAATGGAGTATTCATCCTGTCTTCCATATTGATCTGCTCACACCCTATCGCAAAACCCCCCTTCATGGGGAAAACTTCCAGTGCCCACCATGTTACAATCACGCCTCAATCTTCTTATCGAAGTGATTGTATTTGAGGGTCAAGGTGTGCCCGGGCTCGATACTGGGTGGCAAAGGCAAGGATGATGTAAGATGACTTGCGACATGCAAGCAAATAGACAAAGAGCTAAGATTCAGAGGATGGGACACAAGACTGGAACGAGGGAACTACAGGCTATCCTACAGACTATTTATACAAGTAGAACTCCTATTTTTCTATGTTTTTCTTGGGCATTTTCTTCAAAGTGCAGTCAAAGCACAGTTAGCGCAGTCATGGGTCACATGATCACTGGGAATCTCCGAAAATGTAGGAAAGATGAGAAAGATTCTGTAACATGAGAAGCAGGAAACAAGAGAAGCACAGAACTTATTCTAGAATCAATGGTACAATCTGGTGATCGTGACACACCACCGGATCTAGTGGATGGAGAAGAGGAGTACGAAGTGGAGCACATTCTAGACTCCAGGCGATTCGGCCAAAGCAAGAAATTGCAATATCTCGTAAAATGGAAGGGATACCCCGACTCAGAGAATCAGTGGGTCGATAAGGATGACATCTTTGCCAATGAGGCCATAGCGGAGTACAAGTGGAGTTCAACCATTGCAGGAACACATATAAGCAGACCAGATGATGCTAAGTCTCTCCCAATTCCTCACACTGGATTCCACTCACAGCAAACCATGTCCACTCCCACCTTATCCTCATCTTCTGCCATCACCACCAACCTCCAAGGATCCTTCACCTACAAAGAACTCACCGCCGCCGTCAACAACCTCACCCCCATTGAAGACCTCGACAACCCCAACACCCCCACAACCTACTGGATGCTTGGTGCCAACAGCCAACACCTCAATATCACGCCCTATATGCAGGCCAAAGTTGATCAGCTTCACACAGCTCTCTGAGACTGTGTGCCTTCCTCACTGGGACCTCTCCCAGTTCGAGTGGAGTACTGGGCCGACACGCACCAAGAACCTGAGCATGGTATGATGGGAGGAATGGAGGCTGATGGTGGAGAGGCGGAGGCGCAAGCAGCTGGCACTGGCAGCGATAAGGAGAATGAAGATCCTTGAGAGGAGGAGGTTATTCAATGAGACAATGCACACCAAATTTGGGAACAACCTGAGTGCAAGCTGAAGGAGTGGTACCCAGCTGAGCATCCTTTCATCATCACCACCACTGACTTTGACCACCCCGGTGAAACACCATATGCCCTCGACACCATGGGATGCCCCATCTACCAGGGCTCTCTCAGGGTAGACATCCCCTCATCTGTAAAAGTGGGACCTGTCAAAAGCTGTCGGCAACTGGTCCTGACCGGTCTCTGACAGCTTTTGACAGGTCCCACTTTTACAGATGCTCCTCAATGCACCACACAGCCATGCTTAATCGCAAGCTCTCCAACTCCCGCTTCACCCCCTATGGTTATGTCCACAACCAGGGGGACAAGTTCATCAACTTTCCCATCACCAACTCTCAAGGCGTCACCACGCAAGCCTCCTACATTCAGGTCATCATGACCCCTGACCCCATCATCCTCACCATTGCTGCTGACAGTGACAAGACCTATTCCAAACCACTTTACGTGGAACCTCAAGAACGGGAGCAGGGTAAGCCTCAATATGGGGAGCTGGAGGTGCAAGCCCTCACCACCGGGCATGCCAACCAGCACCGCCTCGATATGGTGGTCAACAACCTGAAGGACACAGGGTTGAAGGCAGAGTTGCACCGGTTCCGATTGCTCAAGAAGGAGGCCAAGAGAATTGAGCACCGCCTTCATGCCCTCTCATTGGCATTGGGGGGCATCCAAGCTGATGTTGCATGCTCCAAGTTCCAGTTGGAGATGGCAGACATTCACAATCGAGTTGAAGAGGTACAGGAAGGGTGGATTGGGGGAATTGGACCCTCTCGGCACCGTGGTTGTTGCAGCTGAAAAGGGGGTGGTGTCACAGTTCGTGCGAATGGACTCTTACTTACAGTAATGACCTCATTTGTAAGCAGTAATGTGTCATGGACAGTTGTATCAGTCAGCATGGAAGTAGAATCACATGGTAGTTATAGTAGGGTTTGAGCTACTTACGCTACTCGTCGTACAGTTTCAAGAGGAGCTTCAAAGCCCCCTCTCACATGTATAAATAGTGGCTCGATAAGACCAAGATACACCATCTTGGTCTTCTTCAATCACCACTTTCCCATCATTCCTCTTACATGTGATTTGCTTGCTTCAACAGGCAAGTCACCCTCATCGATCATCAGATTACCTAGTGGCATGACTCACCCTAGTGTACGATCAGATCACATGCCCAGTTAAGTGCCGTGTATCTCGTGACTCAATCACGTGCCCAAGTCACGTGACTTCAGGAGGATATTTCGCTAAGTTGTGAACGCTCTCTCAAAGTCCAAGTCAGACTAATGCCAGTGGTGGCATTACAAGGGCCATTGATTTGTGCAACAAGGTCCTCCAGATACTCACTAGCACCCTGGAATTCAAAGTAGGTGAGAGAGGGGAGGATGGTCCATATTATGGGAGGCAAGTGTATTTGATCAGGGTGGGAAGTAGCTGATCGGAATTCAATGATAAAGGTTTTGAGCCTGGGCAACGTGGCTAAAGATGCAACCATTGCCTCAGGTGGAATGTAACCAGTCAGGGGTATATTGCGAAGTTTGAGCATGATGAGCTCACTGGCAGATAAAAGAAGCGAGGGCAACACTGGAAAGGGAATGTCACGTAAATGGATTGTCTGTAAACATGGCGCAGATCCTCCTAGGAAATTGGTGGAAAGGACTGGTGCACTTCCGCTGTAACGGTAGCCCAGCCCCTGAGCCCGAAACCGGCCATTTCCACCCATTTCAGTTCCCGCTGAGTTGTCACCCATCACGCCTTATCTTGGCCATCGCCACCAACTCACCTACTCGTCCTTATTCTCTTCGTCTCGCCTCGCTCCATCTCTTATCCTTTCCCCACCATCTCGTCCCTAAACTCGTCGTTCCTTGCCTCGTCATATTCCTCTCTCCCCCACCCTCGTCAGACGCCCTTCGATCACCCATAGCTTACCCATGTCAGGTTAAGCTCATCTCGAACTGCGACACCGACGGCCTCAAGTGTTCCACACCTCCTTCACCCACTTCCCTTTCATCCTTTCAGTCTTCTCCAGTCCACCGCCCATGCCTTCACCCTCGGCCGATCGACTTCGTGTCATCGTGCCTCAAGCCTTGTTCTTTGGATGGGTCCTTCTAGTTCGCGCTCTCTGTCTCAGGCACAGGCATGCCCATTATTTCTTTGATCTTACTTACCACTTTCTGACCTCTTGCTTGTACTCATAGTGCACGTCGTTGTTATCACCGGCGCTGTCATTCGGCCACGCGCCCTTACTCACCAAACACCCTACTTTTACCTCAGACTCATGTTACTTACCTCGCGTCAGCCTCGTGTTTTCACCCCTTGACTCTCTTCCTACCTACGACTCTTTGTTGACTTTCCCCCACTTCACATTTTGTCCCTCGCAACTTTTGACTTAGTCGCGTTTCGTTTCGTTTCGCCTTAGGCACTGATCAGATGTATAAAGGCTTCGGATTGCGTGCTCTCAATAAACCAGTTGATTTCCCCCGTCTATCCTTCGTTCGTTCTTCCTTCTCGTGTGATTCAACAACTATTCAAGGTCAGGCCTAAGTGTAAGGGCACCCGACTTGTTGTTTCCTTCGCTCGTCTCTTTCTCGCCTTCCTCAAAATCGATTCTCTTCTCTGCTTCACGAGTTTATCCTACTAATTGTTCCTCCTCGACTCTAGGTTATTTCTTCGATCGTCGCTCTGACTTTCGCAGAAGACTTCTTCCTATCATTCGACTTGCCTCCTCTGACTCCCTGCCTTGTTCGACTTCACGCATTCGCCTTCGTGCGTTCTCGAAGCCCCCTCTCTTCCGCCTCTCCTGACTCGTCATTGTCTCCTTCCATTACACCCTCAACTCGTTCGACTTCGTGCTCAACCCAACTCTCGTCAATCTCGCTTCCTCTCCCTCTTCATCCATATTTGTGACTTTGACCCCTCCACACTTCCGCCTTCGCGCATTTCACTCTCCTTTCTCCCTCGTATCCCTCTTCCTACTTCCCTCATCTTGTCTCTTTCCCTCTCAGTCCCGACCAAATCCGTGCGTGTAACGATCGTTTCGTACACGTTCCAGTTTTACCTTGCTCCCGTGGTCTGGGAAAGCCACCTTGTTCAGTCTCGCTTGTTCTCACGTTTCATTTTTGATCTAGACCTTGGGCCCTTCTTTTCCTTTACCCCCCCTTCCTCTTATAACCACCCTCTGCCCACGAATTCTCATGCACATGCTTTCAAGCACGTTCACCGCCATCCAAGGAAACGTTGAGGTAGGTCAGCACCAGAAAAGGCTCCTGCATTACTGTGACCATCTTGCCCAACTGAGGAACTGTCACATTGAGGCTGACATAACATACACAATCGAGATGCTTGAGTGCATTAATGATGTTGGCTTGTCCCAATGGCCTTTTGCTTCTCCCAGGTGGGTGATAACTAATAGCAATAGGAAGGGCTGGCCAAACACCGAGATTCTTTCTAACTGGAGTCTTGTGTGTGCAGAGGATTTGGAGATTAAGGCGGAGTGGTGACTCAAGTATGATTTGCCACCATTTTCAACATACGTGCACCAGTAAGTGCCATTTCCAAGGTGATTTCAATAAAACGGAGTGTGGTAAATCCTCTTGATAAGTATGCGATTGGGTTTGATAAGAATCAAATTTCTTGAGTAAGACATTGTCTGGAAGCATGCTGATTGTCGTTGCAGATTGGCAACTGCCACCTGTGCCATACAAAGTTAGTACTGGCTGCAGTTGCTACGGGGGTGCTGAAGGACACACATTGAGCATGTAATCATTTACTGTGACAAACTTGAGCCATCTTACTGATATGTGGGGTGGCACAAGAGGGCAGATCACTTGGTGAGGAGAATGGTCTAATGCTATTGAAGACTGGCAGTAAGTTCTCAGACAATTGATTGGGAAAATCATCTGTAAAAGTGGGACCTGTCAAAAGCTGTCGGCGACTGGTCCTGACCGGTCTCTGACAGCTTTTGCCAGGTCCCACTTTTACAGATGTGCGAATAGATGCACTGGACACACTTGGGAGAGCTGGTCAATGGAAGGGTTTCAGCAAAACTCAGAGAGGGAAAGATTGGCCAATCGGAGAGTCACGGTGAGAGATCAGCACGGGTAACCCGCGGGTTTTTTGTATTTCGGTTATAGCCCTGATTTTTCTGATTTTTTGAAGCCCAAGATCACCCAGATCGGTGAAGAAATGGCTCTTCTATGGTCTTATCAAGTTTGGTGGCAAGAGATCAAAAACTGATGCCTTGGGAGGTGCTTAGTCACAAAAAAACCTGTGAGAAAAACCCATGGGTTTTTTGTAATTAAGTGCCTCCCAAGGCATCAGTTTTTGATCTCTTGCCACCAAACTTGATAAGACCATAGAAGAGCCATTTCTTCACCGATCTGGGTGATCTTGGGCTTAAAAAAATCAGAAAAATCAGGGCTATAACCGAAATACAAAAAACCCGCGGGTTACCCGTGCTGATCTCTAGGGCCGCCCCGGCCCCGGCCCGCCGCTGCCGCCAGTGAGGACCTGAATTCAGTTTAAGTAATCCACATCTGTAAAAGTGGGACCTGTCAAAAGCTGTCGGCGACTGGTCCTGACTGGTCTCTGACAGCTTTTGACAGGTCCCACTTTTACAGATGCAGACATGCAGTAAACAAAAGCTTTGACAGACCTCTGAAGTATCTATTGATAATGAAGACTTTGATGAAGGAGCTGCTCTTATATTACAGTACAGTAGCTGGGTGGACAGTTGGTACCACCAATGACTCATCCTGTGAAAGAACCAGGATGCGGACGGGTGGCATTGAAATCAAATATTTTTGATAAGGGGTTATTTCCATGGCACGTGATCATCGCAAAGCTCGAAGATGGTTAACGTTATGTAACGGTTAGCATTCCAGGTTCACAACAAAATTACCCCTTTGCTCTCCTGTGGATCACCAGTGATTTCCACCAGTCTTCCGACGGCTCCAAGGCTTCGTGAAGCTGTGAAACCGCTGCCTATTGTTCGAATTTTGGACTCATCAATCAATTACCTTGACTTCATGTCTGTGGCCATCTGTCTCGTATATGTACCTCGCCCCGCTGGTATATACATGCAATGACTGATCCATTTGCATCATGAGATGCAGAGAGAGATTGCAAGAGATCAAGAGATGCGAGGGCACAGGTGTGTATGGAGGTCGGGGTAAAAGAAACGCCTTATTCCATGACTGCGAACCTGGTCTATCCACGTCCAGCATTTTTGGCTCAGTTTGAGTCGACGGCATACCAGATGTGGGTCCACATCCCATATTCAATAGCAGCGAGCCATAACCCACTAAGGCACCTCCCTCTCTATCGGTGTCACATTAAACATGATGTAGATGATTGGTCTAGATAGTGTTTATGATGCCCCCCCCTCACCCTCCTCCAACGCCATATGATAACATCGCGGTCCTCCTGTTCAACATCCTTTTCCGTGTCCGACCCATTACTGTTTGGTCTGGCTGGCGCGTGAACTGCCGCAGTGATATTCAGAAAGGCCAACATACACGCTCTTGCATCTCCTCACATTGTGATATCACATTCGATTCCGTGGGACGAGGAAGGAGCTGCCAATGCCCGCTAGCAACCGCCAGCCTGCGGCTTTGGGCCCCAAACGCATTCACAGCAGACAGGACAGGTTGTGGCGCCCCGAAGCCATTGCTACTCCAGGGTCATCTAGTGAAAGTATGTTGCTCATGGAGGCCGGGAGTTTGCCTGCAAACATGTTTTGTGCAACCAATGTGAGTGGATCATCCTCTTGATACTACGAACATGTCTTGTTAGTAATGGTGCACTCACACCATCCGAACAAATCAGGCAGCACTGATCACTTTCAGCACTGTGCCACAACATGGCAGTTAGCAACAACTCTAACTTATGGAGTGATTACCGGGCCACATTGGAGAGTCCAGCGGAAAATTGGCCAAGCACCTGGGCTATGTGGGAAACTTGCCAATCGGTCCCATTGCTGAAGGTGTTATTCCAAGTTAGGCGACAGTTCAGACCTGCATGATTATACACAAAGACAACTCTGGTACTGGAGAAAGCAACATGTGCAAGCTTGAATAGGTCTAACT
This sequence comes from Lactarius akahatsu, assembly GCA_021524915.1. NCBI lineage: Eukaryota > Fungi > Basidiomycota > Agaricomycetes > Russulales > Russulaceae > Lactarius > Lactarius akahatsu. The sequence goes on from JAKELL010000451.1 coordinate 21,964, forward strand.
TGGGGCTGGCTAAGCGATCAATGAACTTGGAGAGTTGAGTAACCTGAATGTCAACAAGTTGGTTCAAGTGAGCTGTGAAGATCTTGTGCAGTCAAGGGCCAGTGATCAGATTTGGGAAACAAGGTCCTCCAGATACTCATTAGCACCCTCGAAACCGAGGGTGAGACCAGGAAGGACTGTCCTCTATGCTTGGAATAGTGTAATAAATAAGATTGGATGCGTGCGGGGGCTGTGTCTGTACAAATGGACAAGCCTTCTAGGCGGATGATGAACTCTCAAGGAAGAAAACAACCGTGAACTTGAATACAAAGAAAAAAAAGAAAAAGAACGTACGATGTGATTACCAGACAGCGGTCGCATACGCAAATTGACTGTGAATGGTCTTTGGTTTAAAGGGGAGTCGAGCGAGCGACAAAAGACACTGCAATGCATGATCAGCAAAACAGTTCCTGGATTTGGTTTGAAGAGGGTGTCGGCATGATTACTGTGTCAGCTGAGCCTGGCATCATTAGTGCGTCATTGGAGTTGTAATTGAGTTAGTATCGTTGGCCTCGATTAACCTACTCTTCCAAGTACCGAATGTCCTCCTCTCTCGTAGAACAGTGTTCTCCCTCTGCGTATGGCACCATCATCGATCCGACACATCCGCAGTCGTCCAAGGTCACCCAGCTCGACGATTCTGATCCACTCATGCAGCTGCATTGCAAGTTCTGGCTTCAGAGTCTGCAGGATGTGCCCACGAACCACTCCATGAATGTAGATAAGGATGGAGATTCTGGCAAGAACGAGGGTGATGAGACTGGTCCTGGTTACATCCTCAATATTGACATCCTGAATATAGGGCATCTGTAAAAGTGGGACCTGTCAAAAGCTGTCGGCAACTGGTCCTGACCGGTCTCTGACAGCTTTTGACAGGTCCCACTTTTACAGATGCTATGGCCAAAGCTCTTGGTTCACAGAGAGTACATCCAACTGTATAAATTTTGCAACAAGTATCTGGGATTAAATCGTAACTGGCCTATGCCCCCCTCAGTGGTTATCACAGGACAACCCGGCATAGGTAAGCGTTTTACTGTGTGATCTTACCGTTTCTGAAATGTACTGACTGACAGGTCCCACTTTTACAGATGTTGTTGGCTCATTTATGCTTTGTGCCAACATCTCGTCGAAGGGGAGCCAGTCGTCTGGTTCAGTGGCACGTGTCGGTATCTCTTCGCAAACGAAGGCGTCTTCGAGATGCCGCCGGATTACAACTCCACTAAATTCAAGACCCGTATTTGGACGCTTATCGACGCTGACGAATGCAACTGTGGAATCCCGGATTATCTCGGCCCGCATAGGACCCAACACCTTATCATATTATCCTCCTCTCCGAAATCGTCTCGATGGCAACTTTTAACTAAGACCACGGAATGTAGCATTGCGATCATGAATCCGTGGACGAGAGAGGAGATATTTCAAGCGTTAGCTCATCCGCTTCCGCCCTCTATGTTTCGGCTGACCATGTTGTTCTGTGTAGTGCTTTCATTCATGGACTTGAAGCCAACGACCCGCGTATAGACGAGATGTATAATCAGTATGGCCCCACTCCCCGCATTTGCCTCAGCTTCGTCCGTAACGAGTTCCTTTTTGCTGCGTATGAAAGTCGCTATGTATCCGCACTCTCCGGGTTTTCGTTACAGAAGTTGCGCGACATGGCTTCCGAAAAAGTGATTTTCAACATGGATGACGAATCTCACACCCTTATCCTCGTGACACGCTTGCCAATGGGCCGTGACGATGTCAAAAAAATTGCCTACGGTCGCGTGGAGCCGATCACACATATGATCAAGCTGAAGCTTCGGAACCAACTCCGAAAAGAAACGCGAGCTGCACGAATCGCACTCTACAATAGCTTGGCGAACGTTAAAGGGACAAGGTGCATTTCCGGCGTCGTGTACGAATCGTTGGCCCAAGAAATACTAGAAAAGAAGATTGCGCTCAAGCTTGTTCCTATGGTTAAAAGGGAGTTGGGCAGATCTGGCCGAAGATTGAAGTTTCCCAGATGGCTCTCCGATCACGGAGACGGCGCGAATCGGTCGCTTGTGCGACCGATTGACATTACGCCAGCGGAGACGTTCGTATATCCGGCGTTTGGCCTGGAACACCCAATCAAAGATGGGGTCTACTACGCACCGGAAGCTCAAAACCAAGCGGCATTCGATTCGTTCATCATGGCCGAAGGAAGGCTCTACATTTTTCAATTCACTATTGGGTTAGACCATCTAATAAGGAGGGGAATCGTTCCTTTCTTTTCAAACAATGTCCCGGGAGCATTGCCGCCAAGGGCGGACTGGCATTTTGTGTTTGTCGTTCCCTCCAGCGTTTCGGAAATCTGCTGCTCTCCTGAATTGCAGGACGAGGACTTGAATTTCCTGGCCGATATGAATCTATTCTCTGCGGTGCTGGACTGTGAAGCTGAATAACAATCCAGTACCATGACGGCGTTATGTTACGGTTGACTCGGACTCGATACGACTCATTCCATTCCTCTTCTCTTGACCCGACTTTCCCCTTCTCAAATGTTCGTATGACTCGACCCCTGTACGATGGATAGATGACTTGACCGTTGTAGTACTTAAGGATTAGCCTGTAACCCTTCGAGCCCTAAGACCTGTATTCGACTGCAGTACTCGTCACCTTGCTTCAAAAATACGATCCTCTTGTTCTGCTGTCTTTCAATCGAATCTCTGACTCTCCGAATTTTAAAACGCTCGGAATGTATTAGAAAGTGGAATAGATCTGTTAATGAGCGAAAGGGGTGCGGCACTGTGCACGGATGTCTGCACCAGAAGACAAGAAGCCCGGCCATTACGCACACTAATAGGGCAAAAGTTGGTAATCTAATTACCTGCACGAGAAGACAAGAAGCTGTCGAGCGCGTAAGTACAGGCAAGCATAAAGTAACATACGGATAACTCACCAAGGGGGTGGCGGGACCGGAATCCCGAACAGGACGTTGGGGGCCCGGTGGCCGCATCGGGGAATCACCTCCCCGCAAATTAGCGTTAATTATGGATAATTAACATATAAGCGCCCATTTTCCGTTTTAATTATCCCCCCCACTAATTAAGGACAATTTGTGTTTCAGTTTGAACTAATCCACAAATGCTTATTAATTTTCGAGTAATTTGTCATTCAGAAACATTAAAATAATTTGCCATTTGGTCTAAACTGTAAGTTAACTGAGTGGTAATGACCAATAATAATGAGCAGTAGTTGATGCTTCACTTATGCTGGGTACTCACGTCACCTTAGCATGACAACTCGTGCTACTTGTCATGTCATCTATGATAGCTGTCTGGATCACTCCTCAGCATGTGACCCTCCAGGTGTCTCTGGTCCAGAGGACGGCATTCCAAGTGAGTGGTTTTGCCTGACTCAATCGTGCTAGTAGATTGACCCCAAAATTTAGACAGGAGCGAATTCAATGAACAATTTGACCAACACAGAGATGGTGAACTGAACCATATGAACATTGACACAGATGACAGGGCACCTGACACTAGTGTGCCTGTACATACAGAAACTGTCACGATCACCCAATCATGCCATCCAGAGAGAACTTCTGAAAGTCCATAGAATTCCTTAAGTTTCTGCTTCTCATTTCTACTTCTCGTGTTTCGGAAACCTTCTTGTCTTCTCATGTTTTCGGAGATTTCCACCAGTCATGTGACTCGTGACTGCGCCTTGACTGCGCTCTGGAGAAAAAAGACATTAGAAAAACACAGAAAATAAAGAAAACTGCTAGTATAAAAAGCCTGTAGTGTAGACTGTATTTTCCTCATTCTAGTCTTGTCTTCTGTAGCTTGCTTCTGAATTCACCACTGTTTCCATTCTCTTGTGCCCAGTCGTGCACAAGTAGTCTTACATCAGCGACCGAATCTTTACACAGCCCCAGTATCGAGTCCGCACCCTGCATGCCCCCCTGTTGCGATCTCCTTGATAAGACGATCAAGGCTTGATCGTGAAAGAAACTCCCAATCACCCTCAACAAGCCTGTGACCACCCCCAACAAGATGGGGCCCATTTATTGAGCACTTTCCTTCAGAGGTGGCTGGAGCCCCAATTGCTGAGATGGGTCAGAACACGCCTGGTTACCAGGCATTGAGGACAATTTGGGACCAGGCAATATTTGGTACCCATTTCAGTCGCAGTGTGATTGGGACTTTGCTTGGTGGGCAAAGAACAGGGGGTCATCCTCAACTGCAGAAACTGAATTGCTTGCGATTAATGGTGTAAGTGCACAACAGCTCGAATGGCAATGAATGAATTGATTCGATGGCTAACATCATGAAGTAGATGGTTGAAAAGTTGGGATTGTCATACTGCAATGTTAAGGAGCTCAACTGCATCATCGATGAAGAGATGCCAGGATGACCAAAGTTCAAATGCGAGAAGATCTGTATTGGTGGGGAATCCTATGACTTCCACTTTCGAGAAGTCATCCCCTGCATCTGCACACTCTTCGGGGACCCAAGATATTCTGGGCAACTTGTATTTGCACCAGAATGTCATTACTGAGATGTGGGTCACACCACACAAGTATTCAGCGAAATGTACACTGGAAAATGGTGGTGGTCAGTGCAGGTACATGCAAATATCAATGACATACTCTTTACCATGTTCTCATGTCATCTTTAGCAATCCCTGGAGCTACACAAACCAGGTGTGACAGTATTACCACTCGTAATCTCATCAAACAAGACCCAGCTCACCCATTTTCGATCGAAGAGTGCTTATCCCATCTACCTGTTGATTGGCAACATTCCGAAAGACATCCACTCTAAACCAACTCAGCAAGCACAAATGTTGATGGGGTACATTCCAGCAACACAGCTCAAGCAAATCGCAAACAAGGATGCATGGAGCTGGGCAGTTGCAAACTTGTTCCATTCATGCATGTGCAAATTGCTCCACCCCATTGAATCTTATGGCATGATCAGCATTGCAATGGTCACTGGTGACGGGATTTGGTATTGCTGTCACCCAATTCTTGCAACATTTATTGGTGACTATCCCAAACAATTGCTTGTTACTTGCACCTATAGTGGAAGGTGCCCCAAGTGCACTGTCCCACGAGGTGAACTTGGAACTGACTTGAGATTCCCTTTGCGTAACTTCGGAGCAGCAGTTGGTACATTTTCTTTGTCAGATGGTGATCCAACAACTTTCCATGCGAGGTGTCATGACGCTGGCCTCAAGCCCACAGACCATCCATTTTGGGAGCATCTCCCATTCACCAATATATTCCTCTTGATTATGCCAGATATATTACATCAACTTCATCAAGGTGTCCTGAAACATCTGGTGTAACGCCACCACAGGGGCGTTAAGTACGACGTGTACTTCGGCAAGTCAACGGGATCGGCAAGAGTAAACCTGGTCAGGGTTTAGTTCGGTGATGAACAAGTATCACTTGGTCTCCCAGGGACACAAGGATATTAGCGGAAGCTCGGGCTCAAGCGCAAAGGCGAGCGAAACAGGGGACTCAAGCGCAAGGGCGAGTCAAACGGGGTTCGTGAGGCAAAGACAATTGTGGTATTGCACAAGAAGTCAAGTCTACCGTACAAGCTAGGTAGCGTGAGACTTATATACTAGTACAGGGTGTTTGTCAAGGACAAACACATGGCGCAAGCATGAGTCACAAGTACGAAAATAGGAACAATGGGATGAGTCGAAAGTGGAACAAAGGAATCCCGCGGGACGACGCGTGCCTCAGAAATGGTCAGCGGTTCAAGCAAAGCGTAAAACTGGCCATCCTATCGCCGAGGCGCAAGGTGCGAGATAGAAGCCAAGAAGCGCGATACGTCGGATCATATCGTAAAAGTACAGTGAATATAGGGAAGGTGAAACCAGAGGGTGAACTGCGGAGCGATGGCGCAATAGTAATCGTACAGGAAGAGAATTCGTAGCATTACCCCCCCCTCAGACTCGAAGTCGCCACGACTTCGACTAGTCGCTAGTGTAATACCAATCGTCCTCGACTGGCACGGTGTCAGGGATAGGCGAGGAGGGGCGTGGGCAAGTGTGACGACGTAAGAATAGATGGGGGCCGCGCTCCCCACACTCCCGACACTGCTCGTACTGCGGGCAGTGGACCTCTTCATGCCGCGCGTCGTACCTCAGGCATTTACCGCACCATCGAGGGCGGTCATCCGGGTCGACGTAGGCGGGTGACATAGGCGAGATACGGCGGATGAGGCACACCTCGTATTGATGAGTTCGACTACCACACCACTGACATGGCTGCTTTGCCCTTCGCTGAGGGCATTGCGCGATCAAATGGTCGGTCGCCTTACAGTGGAAGCACTTGCGAGGTCGCTTGCCGCCTTCGCCCTGAAGGCGCGGCATCTCGCAAGGCCCCCCGGCGCGTGGAGGGATCGGGAGAGGGTCTGGAGAGCGGCGGGGGCGTAAGTACCTCGCCTGAAGCTCGTCGTACTTCTCTGATATCTTTGGTACTGCGCGGGCATACTGCAGCCGTTTGCGCACGCTCGTGAGGTCCATCTCCATATGGAATCGGTCCCTCACAAGGTCCGTTTCCATTTTGCGGATCTCTGACTCACGCTTGGCGACCGCATCCCGGCGCAACAGGCATCCTCGAAGGCGTGCCACTTCTGCGCGGAGGCGGACATCGCCCAATTCTGCCAGGGTCTCATCGACACATATGGCGCGCGGGTCGTGGGGGTGGAACATGGCTAGCTGCTGGTCTGTAACGTGTTGCGGCAGCTGTCCTTCGTAAACCCCCTGGACGTAGATGGACTGTACGTAACAGGGGTGCCCTCTGCCCATGGTCCCGACGACCTCTTGATAGTCCTTGCGGTAGTAGATGAACCGCGCAATGGACTTAGGGTAGCCAGCTTCCCCGATCCTCATTGGGAAGTAAAGGTGACCGATGTCGGGGCTGTTATGGAGGAAAGGAAGTCCCGGGTCGGTCGGGTCTTCGTCGTCAACTCCTCCGTCATCTAGGGCGGCGTAGGTGGGGTCTGGCTCGACGCGGCGAAGCTGATCAGCGGGTGATACGATACTGTCGACTCCAGGGGAAAATGGCGGGAGTGGCGCCCTTGGGACTGGTGGGGGAGTGCGAGGCTCTAGGGGTGTGGGATTGGCGGGTTCGTATATGGTAACAGGGGTGGATACGGAGTATGGAGTGGGTGTGGCCTCTTGGGCAAGGCGTTCAAGGGTTGGGGCAATCAGTGACAGAATAGGGGGTTCCGGACTAGGTACTATAGAATATGGCGTGCAACCTTCTGGTTGCGAAGGGACACCTTGGTCCTGCGATGGTACGGTTAGATGGTCAAGGATGATCTGGGACGGGGGACGGATGGGCACAGTGGAGACGACAGGAGTGGAGGTCATGGTGGGTGAGACGGAAGGAGGGGATGCGAAGTGGGGGTTCATGGGGCGTCCTCTTATATCTTTCGCCCAGCCCCTTCGGCGGTAGGATTGTGTCGATAGAAATTGGCGATAAGGTCAGGTGCGTGGCGCACGTTCTCGAGTGGTTCCCACGAGCTGTCGCTCACAGGGAATCCCTTCCATTGTACCAGAAATTGGAGCTTGCGCCCTCGGCCATGGACCCTTGATCCGAGGATTTGCTCCACTTCGAATTCTTCTTCTCCGTCGATAAGGTCAGGCGGAGGTCGCGGGAAGTTTTCCCCGTGTAGTTCCGTCTCCTTATATGGGGTGAGGAGGTTGGCGTGGAACACGGGGTGGATCTTCCATGACTTCGGAATTTCCAACTCATATGACACGGCTGAGAGGGCCTTCTTGATGCGGAACGGCCCGTGGCGCTTCGGGGCTAACTTGGCGGTGGGATAAAATGTTTTAAGGTTCGTCCCCTCTAGCCACACTTGAGCGCCCTCTTGATAGGGGATAAAGCGGGTACGCCCTCGTTTCATCATAAGTTCTTGGGCGTGCTTGATGCAATCTTGTGCGTGTTGTCGGAAGTTGCCCATGTCTTCTAATCGTTGGTCAACTGATGGGGAGGTCGTGGGCTTTTTGACCCAGTTAGTGCGCGGCTCCCACCCCATGATGAGCGAGAATGGGGAGTGCTTCGTCGTGCTGTTGGGCCATGCGTTGTGTGCGAACTGTGCTACCGGGAGTGCTTCTGCCCAGTTGTTTTGTTGCACGTTGCTCCAGTGGCGTAGGTATTGTTCCAACCACTGATTGGTCCGCTCCGATTGTCCATCAGTCTGGGGGTGGTATGCCGACGAGATGTTTTGTCTGATCCCCAAGGCTTTACACAGCTGTGTCATAAATGCTGACGTAAAGCGGGGGTCTCTGTCGGTGATCAGCTTTCGAGGTATGCCATAGTGGGGGTAGACATGGCGAAGGTATAGCCTGGCTACGCCTTCTGCGGTGATTGTTTCGTTACAGGGGATAAAAATGGCTGCCTTTGAGCAGTCGTGGTCGGTGATAGTGAGGATTGAATCATAACCCTGTGACGGTGGCAGCTTCGTGATGAAATCCATGGCTACCACTTTGAAGGGTTCTGCGTCCGGGTCTGTCGTAATGGGGTAAAGGTGTGGCTTCTGTCGATGTGGGTTGATTTTGTTGGCTTGGCATGTGGCGCAGCCCTTGACGTATTCTTCGACGTCTTTGCGCATGCTGGGCCACCAGTAGTCCCGACGCAGCAGTTCGTAGGTGTTCGTGATTCCGGGGTGTCCCATCGCCGGTGTGTCATGGAAAAAGGTGATTACCCCCCGCTTAAGATCGTTGTCCCCGACAACGACAAGTGCGTCGCCTTTCCACCATAGTCCTCCGAGTTTTTTGAGGTTATGCGGTTCTACCCACCGCAATACTTGAGACTCGTCGAGGTTTTGGGCGATCTGGGTCCAAATGTCCATGTCGTGCATTGACATTTCCGTTGCTCGTGCGAACCGATCCGCCGGGAGGACGATAACGTCGTTGTTGTCCTCGTCGGCGGGTGCGTAATCTGATCTCCGGGATAGGGCGTCCGCGCGGCCGTTTCTGACTCCTGGTATGTGCTTCAGTACAAAATCGTACTCTGATAGTTCCAGGAATTCGCGCGCTACTCGTCGACTAATCTTTCGTGGCTCCTTCCAATATTGGAGGTTGGCATGGTCGGTGTGGATAATGATCTTATGGGGGGAGCCGACGAGGTACGTGCGCCAGGCGCGGAGCGACTTAACTATCGCAAGTAGCTCTCGGTCGTAGATGTCGTAGTTCCGCTCAGCCGCGGACAGTGATTCGGAATGGAACGCTACTGGGTGAAGTTTCTGGTCATCTCCGAGTTGGTTGAGCACTGCACCGATGGCGACGTTGGATGCGTCTACTTCCATTTCAAATGGTTTTGCTAGGTTGGGGGACAGGAGGACTGGTTCCTGGCATATCTGGTCTTTGATACGCTCAAATGCGTACTGCTGATCCGCACCCCAGTTCCATGGTGTGTTCTTCTTTGTAAGGTCGTGGAGAGGTCGCGCAAGGGTCGAGAATCCTTTGATGAATCGGCGGTAGAAATTACAGAAGCCAATAAAAGCGCGCATCTCCTTGAGGTTCTTCGGGGATTGCCATTCGCGGATACCCCGCACCTTTACGGGGTCCATCCGTAGCTTCCCATGTCCGATGATAAGTCCAAGGTACTCTGTTTCCCGCACCTCGAATTCGCATTTCTCGGGTTTGATATAAAGGTCGTTCTCTTCACAGATGGTCAGGACTTGGTGGACTCGTGTACGGTGGTGGGCGAGGTCGTCAATGGTTGCAATGAGAATGTCGTCCATATACACGATGACTTCATTCGTCAGTATCGGTCCTTGGAACGTAGAGTCCATCATGGCTTGGAACGTCGCCGGGGAATTCGTGAGACCGAAGTACATCACGAGTGGTTCAAAGCCCCTTTATTCGTCTTAAAGGCAGCTTTCCACTCGTCCCCTTCATCAATCCGAATGTTATTATATCCCCAACGGATGTCCAGTTTAGTGAAGAGTCGCGCGTCGCGAATTTTGTCGATGAGCTCGGGTATGAGGGGTAGCGGGTAATGGTTGCGGATGGTGACTGCATTCAACCGGCGGTAATCCTGTACCGGCCGGAGTTTCCCGTCTTTCTTCTTTATGAAGAAGAATGGCGAGACGTATGGGGACTTTGATGGTCGGATATACCCTCGCGCTAGTTGTTCGGCTAGGAAGATATCGAGGGCTTTATCTTCTTCCTGGGTCAATGGGTACACTTTGGCAGTCCATAGTTGTGGGGGCGTTTGGTACTAAGTCTATGGCATGGTCCCAGGGTCGTTTTGGTGGGAATCGATGGGACGCCTCCTCATCGAACACCTTGCGATATTGTCGATATTCCGGTGGTACCATTTCTTCGAAGGTACGCTCTCCTCGCTTTGCCGCCTCTTGTTGGGCTAGTTCCGAGGCAGTCGTCGTCTTCCGTATCAACGCCACACATGGTTCCCGATCATCATCTTCGATCTGTTCCCACGCCTCCTCATCAAGTTGGTACGTCTCCAATGCCCGTATGGATGCTTCCACAGGCATGGCTTCGTCTGATGACGCGAGGCTGGATATCACCACGGGTTGGAAGTCTTCGTTCAGCGTGGCTTCGCCCCACTTGACTAGTGGTTCGAACGCCGAGAACCATGGATATCCTAATATAACTTCGTCCCTTCCTAGGTTCGTCACCAGGAAGCGAAGTGTCTTCGTGTCGTTTCCCGTACGGACAGTCAGGTCCGTATACTGTGTGATGGCTCCATCCTGGTTATGTGTCCCATCCACGTTCCAAATGCGTATTGGTTGGATGACGTCGCGTGTTCCAATCTGCAACCGCTTCAATAATGAGGCGCAGAAAAATTGTCGGTTGCTCCTGAGTCAAGGAGTACTTGTCTTTCGGCCGTCGCGTGTGCAGATTTGAAAAGAACTGGAATTCTCATGGATCGATATCTGCTATGGTACACGTTTACATTGAGTGCTCTAGCCCAGGCCGTCGGGTTCAAGCGTCGGGAAAATCCTCTTTTGCGAACAGCTTCTCCACCATGAGTTCTCGCACCTCTGGAGGTTGCGCCTTCATAGCCGCGATCTGTGCCTCGGCTTGCTCTTCTGCCGAAAGCATGCGGTTAGACTGTATGGCGACTGTAGTGACAGCGGGAGTTGATTGAGTGGAGGAGCTGGCGATTCTAGTATTTTTCTGCGGGCAGTTACGTGAAATGTGCCCTGTGGCGCGACATCT
>JAKELL010000452.1:0-33165 GCA_021524915.1 Lactarius akahatsu
GTAGACTTCGCATCGGGACCAACCCGATACCGCCCAGTTGAGTTCAACTTCGATCACCTGTGCTGGGTCGAAATCACTTGGAACCCCATAGACAACCGCTACGACGCAGTTCGCCCCGCAGGAAGAAATTATAACTGCGACATCGATTCAAGGAACCTACCCACACGCGCAGAGTGGGGACGCATAGACGGGCAACCCGAAGAGGAACCAAGCACCTCTGAACCCAGAACTCCCGCACCATCAGAAACCAGCGGGGACGACGAAGAATCAGAAAACGAAGACGAGTCAGAAGTAGGAGAAATAATTCAAACAGCTGAGTCCCTACGCATAAACGAACCAGAGAACATCGAGGTACACCCACCCGCAGAAATGGCCACCGCAACAATAACAGAAGTAGATACGGCAATCGAAGAAGCCCGAAGAATCACCGAAGAAGCCGAGGCCTACCTACGTCCCATTAACCCAACTACCGGACACCGGATGACGGCTGACGACGCGGCAATCTTCCGAGCAGTAGGACCAGACGTCGCAGACCCTCCGCCAGGAGCAGGAGGACCCCCACAACCCAGAAGACAAGGGGGTAGCTTCGGCCGAGGACCCCCAGGAGGACGACAACCTCAATTCGGAGGAGGGGGAGGTGGAGACCCATTTGGGGGAGGACCACCACCACCGGCAGGAGGCCCGGCTCCAGGAGCAATGCCACTGGAAGCGCCACACGGGGCAGACAAACTGATGGGAGAAACCCCAAACACCTTCGATGGAAACAGAGATGAGTACGAGTCATTCCTCATGCAATGGCACATTTACTGGGGACAAAACTCAGAAGCGCCGATTATGACCAACGTCTATCGGCGATGTTTGCTATTCTTGGGCTTCATCAAAGGACCACGAGTGTCAAACTGGACGCTCGGCTTCCTTCAATGGCTCAACAACGAACTACACCACGGACGCAGCCGATACGACCCATATCTGTGGGATACCTTGACAGCGGGATTCTCAGACCGCTTCTCGAACGTACTCGAGCAAGAACAAGCGCAGGCCACACTGGCCAAAGGATTCAAAATGATTGGTGACGATATTGATTCGTACGTCACCAATTTCGAGCAACTCGCACGGAAAGCCGATTACCGCCTCAACGACCGCCAAACATTGGATCGATTCACGGCGGGACTCCCACGAGCCCTGTTCACAAAGATCTACGAATTAGACGATCCTCAAACCTTCAACGAATGGAAGGAAGCGGCACTCCGAAGACAAAAACAGTACATTCATCTACGCGCCCGCCTAGGGATTACCGCTACCCCACGCACCCAACCACCGCCCAGACCTCAGCAAAACCGCGATTACAACCCGCAGTGGGCACCACCCAGATTCGCCCCACCTCGCCGCGATCCAAATGCCATGGACACATCAGCAGACCGCACTCGCGCACGCCTCGCGGAGGTAGGAGACCCAAACAGAGGAAGCTACCAGCGACCCCCATTCCCACCTAGAGGAGGACCAGGGCAACACCAAGGAAGAGGTCAGCGCCGCGACATGAGGGAAGTGATATGTTACAATTGTAACAACCCAGGCCACTTCTCACGAGAATGCACACGCCCCAGAAAACCAAGGCAACCTGCCCAGCCGTACGCAAGCACGAGCCGCAACGCGGACACCAGCTACAATCAAGAACCCACGACAGCACGACGAGCAGACACCACCCCACAAGAACAGGCCAAGGAGTGGATGGAAACGCTGAGGGGAGCAAGTGACGAGGTCAAGGACCTCGTATTTAAAGACCTCTGGACCCAAGAGGGTTTTCAGGACGCCTGAACCCATCGGCCTGGGTGAGGGCAGTCAATTGTAACTCCGTAATCATGACTCGCTATCGTTCGCTTCGAATTCCAGTCTCGATTCGCACCAGTTACTCTATGGCCGACATAAAAGGGCTCGTAGATTCAGGAGCCACCGACAACTTCATAAGACCTACTTTCGCCAAAAGGATGGGCCTCGGGCTACAAACGCTCGAGAAACCAAAGAAAATATGGAACATTGACAACACGGAAAATAAAGCTGGGTGCATCACTCACTTCATCGACCTAAATGTTCAAACCAATGGAGCATCTAAGGATATGAGGTTCCTAGTCACGGACATCGGAAACGAAGATCTAGTGCTTGGATACCCCTGGCTAGCCACTTACGAACCCACCATCAGCTGGGCGCATGCCACGATCCATGAGGATGCCCTCCCCGTAGTACTCCGATCCGTTAACCCCGCGGAAACGCAAACTACCATCGCCAGCGCCATAACCCAAGATGAAGCAGAGGAAATCGTACAGGAACTTGAGGAGGAATGTCAGATACGTACCACAGCTACCGAGCTCGCCATTGCCGCTAACCAAGGCACCGCCGACACGACCATCCCCGAACCATACCAACGGTTCGCGAAGATCTTCAGTGAAGAAGCATCCCACCGATTTCCACCATCACGACCATGGGACCACGCGATCGACTTCAAACCCGGCACACCCCCCAGCATCGACTGTAAAGTCTACCCCATGTCACAGGACGAAGACGGTCAACTACGCGAATGGCTAGACGAACAACTCAAGCTAGGATACATCCGACCATCGAAATCCCCTTACGCCTCGTCATTTTTCTTCATCAAGAAAAAGGACGGAAAACTGAGACCAGTACAAGACTACAGGCGCATCAACGCCTGCACGGTGCGCAACCAATACCCGTTGCCCCTCATGTCAGAACTCATCAACGACCTCGGAAATGGGTGCATCTTCACCAAACTGGACATCCGTTGGGGATACAACAATGTACGCATCAAGGAAGGTGACGAACACAAAGCGGCGTTCAAGACAAAATACGGATTATTCGAACCACTCGTCATGTACTTCGGACTCACAAACTCACCAGCGACCTTCCAGAACATGATGAACGACATACTAAGCGACACAATCCGCGTCTTTGCAGCAATGGGCACGATTATCCGCGTATATATGGACGACATCGGAATAGCGATGCTGGAACACGTAGGACTTCAAGCGCATATAGACGCCGTGTGCGCAGTACTCCAAGTCGCAATGGACCATGATCTCTACTTTAAACCGTCCAAGTGCACGTTCCACCAACCGCGAATGGATTACCTGGGGGTCATCCTTGAAAAGGGGGTGACTCGAATGGACCCCGTAAAAATTGCCGGCATACGTGACTGGCCCACACCCACGAAGGTACGCGACGTACGATCCTTTTTGGGCTTCTGCAATTTTTACCGACTCTTCATTCCGCGGCTTCGCCACACACGCACGAGCCCTCAACAAACTCACACGCAAAGACACCGAATGGACGTGGGGCAAAGACGAAGAGAAGGCATTCCAAACCCTCAAAGACCTAGTCACCAGTGAACCAGTACTCGCGCACCCCACACTAACAGACCAATTCGAACTCGAAGTAGACGCATCTGGATACGCCGTAGGCGCAGTCCTCCTCCAAAAGAAGCAGGACGGGAAACATCACCCCATTGGATACTTCTCGACCACCTTAAACGAAGCGGAACGTAACTACGATATCTACGACTTAGAACTCTTAGCCATCGTCAAAGCACTGCGACACTGGAGGCACTTCCTAGCGGGATCACCACACAAAGTCAAGATCTTCTCCGACCACCTTAACCTCACGCACTGGAAATCACCGCAGAAGATAAGTCGCCGCGTTGCCCGAGAAGTCCTGGAACTAATGGAATACGACTTTGAGATCCACCACATCAAAGGAACGAATAACGGCCGCGCGGACGCACTATCGAGAAGACCGGACTACGACAAAGGAGAAAGGGATAACGAAGGGGTCACGGTCCTACCAGAAAAGGTGTTCATACGAAACCTCACCACGCAGAGCCCAGAGGACCACGATCAAGATGCGGATGCCATACGCCCTTGGGTAGACCCGCACAAACTTAAGAAGATCGATGGAACCTGGTACCGTCAAGGCGCACGAGCAATCACTGGAGGACCAGATGAAATTCGCACAATCATCGCAAACCATCACGACCCCCCAGTCTACAGGCCACCCAGGAATCAAACGAACTGCGAGGATCATTGAACGGAACTACTGGTGGCCAAACATGATGAAGCACGTAACCGAATACGTCCAGGGATGCGCGGAATGTCAACGACACAAAGTCAATAATCGCCCGACGAGAGCCCCACTGATACCCATCACTCCAAAGATCGACGCTAAGCCATTCGAAACCATAGCGCTCGATTTCATCACCAAACTACCAGAATCGCAGGGACACGACTCCATCCTCACCGTAACCGATCATGACTGCACCAAAGCCTCAATATTCATACCATGCAACGAGGAGATATCAGCGGAGGAAACAGCCGCCCTGTACGTCACTCACGTGTTCCGGAGATTCGGATTACCGGCAAAGATCATTAGCGACCGCGACCCACGCTTCGCTTCAAAATTCACGCGAGAGTTGTGCCGGATCTTAGGCATCTATCAAAATATCTCTACAGCATATCACCCCCGGACGGATGGGACAATCGGAACGCACCAATCAATGGTTGGAACAATACCTTCGGTTCTGGACCAACGAGTGTCAAGATAACTGGGCGCAGGTTTCTACCTATGGCAGAATTCGCGCATAACAACTGGCCCCACGAGGCAACAAGGAAGTCTCCATTTTCGCTCCTGATGGGATACTGACCCTCGTGCTGATTGGATCGATAAGCCATCGCCCATTCCCCAGGTACTCACGAGACTCCAACAATTCCGAGACGCGCGAAAAGAGGCCCAGAACCTTATTCAAAAGGCACAATCTCTATGGATCAAACACCGCAACACGCCCAAATATCAGGTGGGAGACCAAGTATGGCTAGAAGGGAAACACCTCCGAACCAACCAACCGACGGCCAAACTCGCGGCGAAGACGCCACGGCCCCTTCCGAATCACACGAATCCTGTCACCGGTCAATTATCAACTCGAACTTCCCACGCAGTGGAGCATTCACCCAGTATTTCACACCGATTTACTCACGCCCTACCGAGAAACGCCCATGCACGGTGAAAATTTCCAGCGCCCGCCACCGGATCTAGTGGATGGGGAAGAGGAATACGAAGTGGAACGCATTCTAGACTCTAGGCGATTCGGCCGGAGCAAGAAACTGCAGTACCTCGTGAAATGGAAGGGATACCCAGACTCGGAGAACCAGTGGGTCAACAAAGATGATGTATTCGCTGACGAAGCCGTAGCGGAGTACGAGCGGAGTTCAAGAACAGCCAGAATACATATAAACCAAGCAGACGACGCTAAATCTCACCCATCAGCTCAAACTGGATTCCTCACTTACTCCAAAATGTCTCTTCCCGCTCCCACCTCTACCTCCGCTCTCACTGGTCGCATCACCGACAACCTCACCCACCAAGAGCTCTGCGAAGCCCTCGCCACTGCCAGATCCATCATCGACCTCGAAGACCCCGAGCAGCCAGCCACTTACTGGCTCACCAACAGCCGAGGGAGAGCGCCTGTCGACGGCGCCTTACACCAAAGCCGAGATTGATCGGCTTCGTGCAGCTGTCGGAATCGGTGAGAATTCCTCACCTCGACTTATCGCCACCCGAGTCGAAGAAGAAGAAGAACAAAGCCACGCTCAGATGGGAGGATTGGATGAAGGCCAGGTCGTGGAGGGAACCGGCAGAGGAGTGGAGGCAACGGCAGCTCGCCGCGGCAGCAGCGAGGAGGGCCGTCATCCTCATACGACGCCGACAACACACCGAGATGCTGAAAGGGCTGTATACGACGCAGTAGAAGGATCACTAAGGGCATGGTACCCAGCTGAGCAGCCGTACCTTATCACCGCAACCGACACTGACGACCCCCGTGAAACGCCCTACGCATGCGACACCACGGGACGCCCCCTGTACCGAGCAGGCGTGGTCGTCGACACCGAAACCAACCCCATGCCCGCCGTTCGCCTCCGATATTTAGGAGGCACCGCACGCACCGCACCGCATGGCTACAAGCACAATCGCGGGGACGATTTCGTCCACTACCCTATCACCGACGCGCAGGGAGTGACGCGTCAGGCCACCTTCGTCCAAGTGGTTGCGGGACCCGACCCCCTCGTCCTGGGGCTCATGGACGACAGCGACAAAGTATACAGTCGCCCCCTTTACGCCGAGCCACACGTACGCGAAGAAGGCAAGCCCCACTACGCCCCCGAAGATATGTACGCCTTCGTGGGCGGACACAGCAACCAACACCGCATGGATCGGGCGGTGAACGAGCTAAGGGACGTGGGGCTAAAAGCTGAGTTGACCCGTTACCGCGCCTACAAGCACGAGGCTGAGCGCATGGAACAGCGGCTTCACGCCCTCGCCCAGGCTCTCGGGGGGGTACAAGTGGAGCTCGCGCGCTGCAAGTTCAGACTGGAGATGGCGAACACACTGGACAGGGTCACGGAGAGGCAGGAGGCTTGGGTTGGGGGAATCGGCCCCACTCGGCGCCGAGGTCGTCGCGGCTGAAAAGGGGGTGATGTCACGACACGCGGGAAGGACTCTTACTTACGAATATGACCGCGTTAGTAAGTAGTAATGTGTCATGGACAGAAGGATCAGTCAGCAGGAGTAGCACAATCACATGCCAACGAGGCATGTACTTATCACATGATAGTCGTAGTAGGGTTCGAGCTACTTACGCTATTAGTCGTACGGATTCAAGAGGAGCTTTAAAGCATCCTCAAACATGTATAAATAGTGGCCTGACAAGACCAAGATTCGCTATCTTGGTCTTCTTCAATCACCACCTTCTTCTCGTCTCTTTCACGCGTGATTCACTCGCCTCCTCGAGCGAGTCGTCTTCATCGATCAGGATTACCTAGTGGCACGACTTGCCCTAGTGTGCGGTTAAGGTCACGTGCAGAATAAGCGCCGTGTGCCTCAGAACATGTGCTCGATAAGCGCCGTGTGTCCCGTGACCAGGTCACGTGACCCTCAGGAATATTTCGCTAAGTCGTGAACGTCCTTTCGCAGTCCAAGTCGGACTAACGTCAGTGGTGGCGTTACACCTCCAAATCGCACAATCAGCGCTGCGATCCGATGTAGAAGAGATGACCAAGAAAATGCACGGTCTTCATTTTGATGCAAGGGCGGCAATGGCAGAGCAGATCGAGTCGACGTTTATGCCTCGTCTTGCAGATAATATGCGCCGACTTGCTCCATCACTATGGAGCCTGGTTTTCAGTCTACTCAGGGCAACAGATGAACGGCGCTCATCACTCACAGTCAACCCAGTCACCATGGATCTGGCAGAAATATTTGATGAATCCGAACGGAATTTGGGGGAAATTGGAGGGGATATGGATGGTGAGGATGGTCAGGGAGAACACAGTGACAGCAGCGAATCGGATTCTGAGCCTGAGGAAGAAGACGTGCCACCTCGGAAGAGGGCGCGAAAGGATGTCTCGTTGAGAAACACCGCAATCCGAGTGATTGTGAGCAATACGATGTCAAGGCGCTCTGCATCGTATTGTAGGCTTACAGCGGTGATTTGAATACTAGAAATGTGTCGTTTGCATCAGTATTGTTCTCCAGAGCGCAAACGAAAACTGTAATCACCTCCAAAGTATCCTTGGGATCTTCATCCATTCAGCAAATGTCCCTCAGCGCGTTGCCGAAGTCCTGGCGCACGCTGGCCTTACAATCAGCATCAAATCTATACAACGGGCAGTGAAATTGATGTCAATTGACAGTGCACGCAAGATAAAGACAGGCTTACGCTCACTCAAGATGGCGGTTGCATACAACAACTTTGACATCAACTTTAAAACGTCGGAGCCAACGCTTGCCCATCAGTCATCCTTTGTGAGTGCTACGTCTGCCACCGCAGTACCTCTCGTTGGCGTCAACAATATTGATGCGTTGCGCTGCTCCGAGGCGCTGTGGAGAGTGGATCCCCGGAACCCTTCATCGTCGGTCTCACATGCGGGCATTGATGACTTTGACCTTCTCAGGTTCCATCTAACCGATACATATGACCATCAGCCACCTGGGATGGAGTTCAGTCCGTGATGCAAGGCATTTGCATGGCACGTACGTGAAATATTGATAAACCATGGCCAATACTTTGGATACTTGTCCAACAAACTTGCGACACCAGAGACTGTGCTCAGGATACCAGTATCAAAGACCAAGCAGGTGCCCATGAGGTCTATGAAGATCAAACAGTCCTCAGTAGACGGAAACATCGAGGTAATGGAGAACTTACTTCGTCAAGGAGGCTTGGGTGACCCAACAGAGCCGGACTTCGAGTCTAATGGTGATGTTGATATTTCGGATTTTGTGCTCTTGGTCCATGGCGATCTCCTGACAAAGGAGCGCCTCGATACCGTGAGGGATTCCCGGTGCATAGAAGACACCCCTAAAAATCGTTTTCAGTTTGTCGTTTTTGTTCTGGGGCTCTTTCATTACAAGATGGCGTGTGTTGATGCGCTCTGGAGGACCTACCTTCAAGTCAAAGAAGGACGCGAGGACATGAACAGCACTTACCAGCATGTTGGCATCTTGCGACCACGGGAGACAGGGCTGATGACGACAAAGCCTGGGTTCCGTCAGATGCACAATGTCGTGCATCACGAACTGCGTGCCGTCATCCTCGAGTGCTGGCGCAAGGAATCGTCTTGATTAGTATCGGCAGACTCCGAGTCAGCGTCCCTCAAAGCGTTTGCGGAGACGAAGCCCAACTGGGAGTTGATTGTGAAGATATCGGAAGACATCGTTCGCAAATACGTTGCGACGACAGGGGGCTTGCAACAGTCGCGGGCAAAACCTGAAAGCGAAAGAGATCAGCAGTTCGAGAATCAGGCTCTCCAGAACCGTGACTACCTGCTCTATGTCGACCTGTGCAATGCCATAAATGTTGGTGACGTTGGACGGGTAGAAGCGTCCTTCCTCCACTGGATTTATGTGTTCCGTGCTACAGGGAAGCATAAGTATGCCTCGCAATTAGCAAGATATCTGAAAAACTTACATGAGGTCTACCCTCCAGAGCTGAGGTGAGTCGGTTTTGGTCCCGGATCCTTGAAGTATGATGCAGAAATCGAAATCTTAGCCAAATTGTCCGAATGAATATGTTGTGCAATCCCACGGGGAAACCGAATGCGTTCCGACCAGTCGATTGGCTTGTAGAACGCAATAACCTGTATATGAAAGTAAGTTGTCTCATGCTAAGAAATATTACTCACCGTGACGGCTCCAATCCAGGTGATTTATGCCAGAAGTGGGCCGAATCGAACGATGGACTACATCTGTCAACAGTCCCCTTTGATAGAGGTTTTCAGGAGCTGTCACGTTATAGTTGAGTCAGCATTCCAGCTCACGCACTGAACCCTCAAGCACACACCTCCAGATATGACTGTGACGATCGAGAGGCTGCGCAAGCACTTGCAATCTACAGGTTGCTGCGAATTTCAAAAGGGTAGGGTCGTGGAGCGGGAAGTAATGGATAGTATTATCAAAGGACTACAGACAGTGCATGCTAAGAAACCTGTACAACCTGAGGAGACGCATGAGGTCGAGGCATCGGATTTGGAGGCACACTAACCGAAAATACATTTTCGTTTGGGCCTTGTACACTAGCTCCTTTGTATAAACGGTGACGTGGACAGTTCCGGTTAGAAGCTGAAGGGATTGTCAGTGATGTCGGCAACGACATTTATACATACATTGGGCGTACCTATATGGGCAGAGCTGCCACACGCGCTGCATTTGTAACCCTTTCTAGTGCGTGGCTTAGGGTTGGAAGTGCCTGGTGTAAGGGTGATAGCACTTGATTGTACGTCTGGTGGTTGATGGCTAGTGGATGGCCCAGGGATATTTCCTGTGTCAGTGGGTTGGAGCGTGAGGTCACGCGGGCCCAGGGCGGCAGCAGGTTGATCGACGCTGTCAGTTCTGGGGACGTGCTTCTCGACAAGCTTGAGGATTTGCATGCCCCACATGTCGGTATAATGCCAGTTCAGTTGGGCCCTGATTGATGAAAGATCAACGAGTTGTTTGAAGTGAGCCAAGTCCACAAAGTGTTCGAGAACGTCGTCTGTCATGATAAGTTGGGAGCCGTACATATCGTCACCTGGAATCCCTAAGTGCCCCATCTGGGCATCCCACCAGTCTTCCAAGGCAGACTTGAGGCTCAGGTCTGCGTCGGTCAATCTATACAGACCTGGCTTGAATTTATTCGGAGCCCGAGTTTGCTTTGGGGCAGACACCATAGGGAGTGGTAGAATAAATGACCTGGGGTTGCAGGTATCGCAGCACAACCGGGAGGTCTTCATAACACAGCGAGGGCAACCGGAACACTCCATCGATGGAGACGCTGGCCATGGGTCAAACAGGGTCACATTGGATCAGATTACATACCAGATCGATTACCAAAGAACTCGTTCGGTATTCTGCAGCGGCAGATTCCTCGTGAATGCGTGTTGATGTACGCATCCATAGCCGCTGCTTCATAGTCCTGATGTCGCTGCTCCTGAACGATCAAATTTCCTGCCATATGTGTAACGCCACCACAGGGGCGTTGTCACGGTGCGGGAGGAACGGACTCTTACTATACGGATATGACCCCTTAGTAAGTAGTAATGTGTCATGGACTTAACACATCAGTCAGCGGTCGTAGTATCACATGTTAGATACTATGACTCATTCCTAGTAGTAGCCGTAATAGGGTTCGAGCTACTTACGCTACTAGTCGTCTCGGGTTCAAGAGGAGCTTCAAAGTATCCTCTCATGTGTATAAATAGTGGCTTGATAAGACCAAGATAAGCCATCTTGGTCTTCTTCAATCACCACCCCATTCTCACTTCGTCCATGTGTGATTCGCTTGCCTCGTCGTGCAAGTCGTCTTTATCGATTGAGTTACCTAGTGGCACTATCTGCCCTAGTGTATGTTTGGATCACGTGCCAAATAAGCGCTGGGTATCCCGTGATCAGGTCACGTGACCTCAAAGGAACATTTCGCTAAGTCGTGAACACCCTTTCGCAGTCCAAGTCGGACTAACGCCAGTGGTGGCGTTACATTAAGACCAAGATCCATTCATTGTGGCGTTCACAACCAGGGACCAGTGGAGAAACTTTCAGGCCTACTCCCTCGAACAGAGAGGAGACCGCAACGTTCCAGCACAATTCCTAGGAGCTGCTCGGTGGAGGGAATACAGGGGAGAAACAGGATACTTCGTAGATTTCGCATCGGGCCCAACCCGATACCACCCTGTTGAGTTCAATTTCGATCACCTGTGTTGGGTCTAGATTACGTGGAACCCCATAGATAACTGCTACGACGCAGTACGACCCGCAGGAAGAAACTACAACTGCGACATCAACTCAAGGAACCTACCTACACGCGCAGAGTGGGGACGCATAGACGGACAACCGGAAGAGGAACCAAGCACCTCTGAACCCAGAACCCCCACACCATCGGAAACCAGCGGAGATGACGAGGAAACAAACGACGAAGAGTCAGAAGTCAGGGACATAATACAAACAGCTGAGTCCCTACATATAAACGAACCAGAAAATATCGAAGTACACCCCCCTGCAGAAATGGCCACCGCGACAATCACCGAGGTCGACACAGCCATCGAAGAAGCCCAAAGAATCACTGAAGAAGCTGAAGCCTACCTACGCCCCATCAACCCAACAACAGGACACTGAATGACAGCCGACGACGTGGCAATCTTCAGAGCGGTAGGACCAGACGTCGTGGACCCTCCACCAGGCGCAGGAGGCCCCCCACAACCTAGAAGACCAGGAGGCAGCTTCGGCCAAGGACCCCCAGGAAGACGACAACCTCAATTCGGAGGAGGAGGAGGTGGGGACCCATTCGGAGGAGGACCACCACCACCGGCAGGAGGACCAGCCCCAGGAGCACCAGGAGCACCAGGAGCACCCCATGGGGCTGACAAACTAGTGGGAGAAACTCCAAACATCTTCGACGGAAATAGAGATGAGTACGAATCCTTCCTCACGCAGTGGCACATATACTGGGGACAAAATTCAGAAGCGCCAATTATGACCAACGTCTATCGGCGATGCCTACTGTTCTTAGGCTTCATCAAAGGACTGCGAGTGTCGAATTGGACACTTGGCTTCCTCCAATGGCTCAACAACGAGCTACATCACAGATGCAGCCGATACGATCCCTACCTGTGGGACACTCTAATGGCAGGATTCTCAGACCGATTCTCAAACGTACTGGAACAAGAACAGGCGCAGGCCACCTTAGCAAAAGGATTCAAGATGATTGGTGACGACATTGATTCATACGTCACCAACTTTGAACAGCTGGCACGGAAGGCTGACTACCGCCTCAACGACCGCCAAACTCTGGACCGATTCACGGCGGGATTACTGAGAGCATTATTCACAAAAATCTACAAGTTGGACGACCCCCAAACCTTCAACCAATGGAAAGAGGCCACACTTCGAAGGCAGAAACAGTATATCCATCTACGCGCCCGCCTCGGAATCAACGCCACCCCGCGCAACCCCCCAATGCCAAGACCTCAGCAGAACTGCGGCTATACCCCACAATGGGCACCGCCCAAATTTCAACCACCTCGCCGCGACCCAGACGCCATGGACACATCGGCGGATCGCACCCGAGCACACCTTGCCGAAGTAGGAGACCCAAACCGAGGGGGCTACCAATGACCCCCATTCCCGCCAAGAGGAGGACCGGGACAAAACCGAGGAGGGGGTCAGCGCCGCGATATGAGGGAAGTAATATGTTACAACTGTAACAACCCAGGCCACTTCTCACGAGAGTGCACACGCCCCAGAAAGCCAAGACAGCCTGCCCAGCCGTATGCAAGCACAAGCCGAGGCGCGGACACCAGCTACTACGGCCAAGAACCCGTAACAGTGCGTCGCACAGAAACCACCCCGCAAGAACAAGCCAAGGAGTGGATGGAAACATTGAGGGGAGCCAGTGACGAGGTCAAGGACCTCGTATTTAAAGATCTGTGGACCCAAGAGGGTTTTCAAGACGCCTGAACCCATCGGCCTGGGTGAGGGCAGTCAACTGTAATTCCGTAATCATGACTCGCTACCGTTCTCTTCAAATTCCAGTCTCGATTCGCACAAATTACTCTATGGCCGACATAAAAGGGCTTGTGGATTCCGGAGCCACCGACAATTTTATAAGACCCACATTCGCTAAACGAATGGGGCTCAGGCTGCAAACCCTCGAAAAACCAAAAAAGATATGGAACATCGACAACACGGAGAACAAAGCTGGGTCTATCACTCACTTCGTCGACCTAAACATCCAAACCAACGGAGCATCTAAAGTCATGAGGTTCTTGGTTATGGATATCGGAAATGAAGACCTCGTACTGGGATACCCCTGGCTAGCCACATACGAACCTACCATCAGCTGGGCACACGCCACCATCCACGAAAACGCCCTCCCCATAGTCCTCCAATCAATCAACCCCATCGAGACGCAAACCACCATCGCCGGCGCAATAACCCAAAATGAAGCCGAAGAGATCGTCCAGGAACTCAAGGAGGAATGCCAGATACACACCACAGCCACCGAACTCACTATAGCAGCTAACCAGAACACCGTCGTCACCACCATCCCTGAACCGTACCAGCGATTCGCAAAGATCTTTAGCAAAGAAGCATCCCACAGATTTCCACCATCACGACCATGGGACCATGCAATTGACTTCAAGCCTGGCACACCCCCCAGCATCGACTGCAAAATCTACCCGATGTCACAGGATGAAGACGGTCAGCTACGCAACTGGCTGGAGGAACAACTCAAACTAGGCTATATTCGACCATCAAAATCCTGTTGCGCAGCAATGCACGCAGTGTACAGGTAGACCCTTACCTGAATAGAGAGCTTAGACGAGGCTTAGAGTGAAGCAGAGGAAGCTCAGAGTGGGGTGGAGAGAGATGTGTATAGGTACTCGCTCCTATAGTAGGATTTATATACTCTATGGTCCACCCATGTCCGTTTGGGGAAAAGTGATGAGTAGAGGCATCCACAATATCGCGTTTTCAGTGTCGCCTAATGTCTAATCACCGGTGGACTCGGAATAATCCCTTAAGGGGATTCTGTACGTATACCGTATGACTAAATACTCCGAATTACGTGTATAGCATAACTAATCGTACTGTCATTCCTACGTAATGAGCCTTATAGTAAGTATTACGGCTCAACACTCCCCCTTGCTAAGTGCAGCTACTAAGCGCTCTAAGCAAGTGTGTAAGGCGAATTAATATTCTAGCCATGATTAGAAGGGAGTCTATCTCGGAACCATGAGAGCAGTTTCGAGACCGAGTTCTCTTCACCATCCCATTTCAGCTTTTGAACTATTACAGTTCATTGGGCTGATTTTTTGGTATAATGAGCGGAAATGTTGTGATTCTCTGGTTGAGAAGAATCTATGTATGCGGAAGACAATGTCTTCAAGCGTCGCTCGATATACCTTCCATAGTATTAATGGAATTTTCAGGCTTGTCTCAAGGCCAAGTTTGTTGCCTTGTGACTTAGTTGGACGAGTAAAACTCAAGTCCTAACTGACTTCTGAATTTTTCGAACTTAATACGCCCTAGGTTCTTGGTAAACATATCTGCGGGATTCTCTGAACCATCTATGAAGAATAGTTCTATTTTCTTGTCCTTCACTACTTCTCTTATGTAGTGATAGCGTATATCAATATGTTTAATACACTTCTCTTGGACAGGGTTTGAGGCCATAAAGATGGACCCTTGATTATCACCACAGAGTGGTATTGGGCCTAGTTTGATGCCAAGCTCAGTAAAGAGTGACTTTATCCAAACTAATTGTCTGCTAGTATCCGACAGCGACATATATTCAGCTTCAGTGGAAGATAATGCGACTGTCTTTTGCGCTCTAGAGTTCCAACTGAATATCCCATTAGCCAGTTTAACCATGTAACCTGTGGTAGATCGCCTATTATCTGGGTTTGAAGCCCAGTCAGAGTCTGCATAGGCAATTAAGCCTCCATTTGATCTTCCATCATACACCAAAGAGTATGAAGAAGTCCCGAGCAAATAGCGACAGATATAGAGTGCTCTGTTTAAATGGTCCTCTGAGGGGTTTGCAGCGAATTGTGATAGTTTAACAACTGCATAGGCGATGTCAGGGCGAGTCCCAAGCATTATGTATAGGAGTGAACCTATAACTTGCTGGTATTTGCTCCTGACGCTTGGGTTGACTGGTGAATTATTAGGTACAGGTTGGTACCCTTCAGGAAGTGGAGTCGCAGTTGCTTTCGCATCTGCAAGTCCAAAGCGTTGCAGCACCTTTTCTAAGTAAGCGGTTTGATCTAAAAAGATCTTTCCATGTTTCTGCTGAATGCACATACGCAAGAATTCCTTTGCATCACCTAAGTCACGACATTCCCAAGCCTCCATGAACCTATTCTTAAGCTCATTTAGAAGGGCTTTGTCTGATCCCATAAAGATCACATCATCAACATAGACAATGATCACTACAAGGGCGCCACTCTTTCCTCTATGGGTAAAGAGTCCTGAGTCAGATAATAGCCTTTTGCAGCCCATCGCAGCCATGGACTTATCCAGCGCTTTCCACCATGCTAGAGCAGCTTGTTTAAGTCCATAAATGGCACGTTTTAGTCGCAGTACTTTGTTTTCATGCCCTTTGGCTTTGAAGCCCTCAGGTTGTTCCATGTATAGCTCTTCATTGAGCTCTCCATATAGGAAGGCAGTTTTAACATCTAGTCCAGTGATGTGCCAATCCTCTAGCGCTGCAAGCACGAGCATCATCCGGAGAGTTTCGAAGCGCACTACTGGTGAGAATATTTCATCATAGTCAACACCTTCAACCTGAGAAAAGCCTTTGGCAACAAGCCGGGCTTTCTTGCGACCATCAGTCTTTTGATCAAAGACCCATCTATTTTTTATTATTTTCCTCCCTTTAGGGGGTTCCACAAGCTCAAAGACATTGCGTCTGCGAAGTGCCTCTAGTTCCTTGCGACAAGCAGTCTTCCATTCCTTTTGTTGTGCTGCAGGCATGCGTATTATATCTTTATAGGTCCACTCCCATATATTAGAAGTGTCCAGTGGTTCCAGATCATTAGATGGAACTGCCTTGGCAAGCAGATGATCTAGGAATTTTACTCCCCCTTCCTGAGCAAGGCGTGACAATAAATCATCTACTTCATCCTCTGAGGGTTCTGGCGGAGCTTCACTCTCAGCAGGTGGAGGGTCAGGGTTTGTCTCAGGAAATCCTCCTGGAATCTGCCTTTGCCCTGGTGTACTATCAGCTCTGGGGCGACCAGGCTGTCTTCCAACCATTTCTTTCCACTTGCTACTCCGTTCAACGTCTTTAGTTATGTTTGTGGGGTGCCTGTCTTCCCCATAGACGTTGCCAGGACGAGTAGGTACTTTCCTCAAGCGCGCAGACCGTCGTGGTAGTGCTGGTTCTGGCACAGGAGGCGGAGGCTGTTGCGCTTCTGGTTCCTCTGGTTCCACAGATCCGCCGTCGCGGTCTGGCGCATCCTCCCTATTTTGCCTCTGTTTAGGGGGACGATGAGTAGGCATATCATCGTCAAAACCACTTGGAATGGGCTGTGTAGGTGATGGTTCATCCTCCATAGGAGGTTGATTCTCTACTGGCTCATTTATGCGGGTTGTACCCCGCACCCTTTGTGTCTCACATTTAGGGTATATGGTCTCATCAAATAATGCAGTAGTGCTGGTGAACACTGTGTTGTTTTTGATCCGCATGAATCTATATGCTTTTATGCCCTCAGTATGACCAATATAGATCATTTGTTCGCTTTTGGGGTCAAGTTTGTTCGATCTGCGATCTTCTGGTATGTGCACATATGCGCCACATCCAAACACTCGTAAGTGTGAAAGACTAGGTGCTTCACCATGCAAGCTCATATAGGGTGTCTGCCAATTAAGGCGACTTATTGGAGTCCTATTATAGCAATGTACTGCATGTAGGACCGCAAATTCCCACCAGGATTGAGGGAGACAGGCTTCAAGGCGCATAGCCTGAGCCTTATCCATACAAGTACACATAAAGCGTTCAGCATGACCATTTTGTTGGGGAGTATGCAGTGCACTTTGTAGGATAGTAATGCCCATATCTTTCAGTACCTTAGTAAACTCGTCAGACTTGTATTCTCCTCCAGCGTCAGACATCCACTGTTTAATGGTGGCGTTATGCTGATTTTTGACCATGGCAACAAACTGCCTTAACGCATTGATGGCCTGTGCTTTGGTGCGTAATAGCACGACCCACGCATAGGAGGAAAAGTCGTCAAAGAAACTAATGAAGTATTTGTATTTGTGGTACGAGTCAACTGGGAAGCTCTTAAGATCAGAATGAATCTTTTCAAAAGGCTTCTTAGCACGTGTCTCAGAGGGTTTATGCGTTGAAGCAGGCATTTTCCCTTGAGCGCAACCAGGACATATGGGTGTCTCAGAAGGATATTTAAGGTCCTTAGGGAATCCCTTAGTGTGATCCTTGGCACGATGTAGTACTTCCTTCGAAGGGTGTCCTAGACGTCTATGCCAAATGTCGTAGTCAGCAGTATAGATTGTACTATGGGCTTCATGTACATTTTTTACTTGCGTGACTTCGGCATCAAGCCAGTAAAGTGTCTGACCATCTGCTAGGGGTTTTGTTTGTAATATGGGCGTCGTACTGCCCTTATAGAATAGAGATATATGCTGCAAATCCCCATGAACGCGCAATCCCTGTTGAAGAAACTCCCCCATTGACAATAGCTTAGTTGTCATCTGTGGTATATGAAAGACAGGATATATGCGTGTAATACGCTCTGTTTTAATGCCATTGTGTTCCACAGAATGCTTTAGTAAGACTGAGCCTTTGCCTTGTATATAGAGAGCATGGGCTGCCGTCTTTACCATAGGCTTTTGTGAAAGGGGGGTATAACTTATAAAGTCCAGTTTATTGTTTGTAAAGTGTGCCGACGCACCAGAGTCAAGTAACCAAGTAGGTTCTCGCTCTGTTTGACTTTTCTTTCCCTTACATTTCGAGCATAAAGCGAAATCAAGACCATGAGCGCATAGATTAGCGCTATTTACGAATTTATTTACAAGTGCACTGTAACTACTATTTCTAGAAGCGCCAGTCGGGCGCCATCTCCAGTAGCACTGTAGGGTGGTCAGATTCGCTTATTTGGGGAGGGAAAGTTACTAACCCGTCCTCATAGGGAGTAAAGTCATCTTGTCCGACTGTATCAGCGAAGTCGTTGTAGACGTTGTCATCATCGTCCGCTTCGCTTCCCCAATCCAGAGAAATATCTGGGGAGGGGGCACGTACTGCCGCCTTCTTATGAAAGCCTTCCCACATTTTGGTTATTTCAACCGCAGTAGGACTATCTGGGCATTCTTCGATAGGCTCAACCGTGCGAATGGGCTCCTTGCCCTTGTCTTTACGTGCCTCTTGTTCAGCAGGCGAGACTAAAGGGGTCAAGGTCAGTTTAGGAGTATCTGGAGGCGAATTAATGGGCGCACTGCAGCCTGTAGGGAGGTCCTCATCCTCATCTGACATTTCCCAGTCCTCTGCGAAGGTGTTCGGGTTCTTGGTCCACGGAGAATCCGCGACCATCTGCCCAAGACGTTGCTCAAGCGTCTTTACTGTCTGTACTGTACCAGGAGTTTCTAAGGCCTGGGTGATGTCCAGAGCCTTGTTAAGGGACTTATAATGTCCTGGTACGCGCTTCTTCGCAGGAGGAGCGGAGGAGATGTGCTGCTCGAGCCCAGAAGGCGAGATATGCGCAATAGTCGTAGAGGTTGGCGCTGGGAGCGCCGCAACGTTGGCAATGTGCGTATGCCCTTGCGTATGTTGCTTCTTGAACTTCTTGCCGGCGCGTTTACTACGCTGGCGATGGTTCCCTCCCTGCTGCTGGGGCTGCTGCTGCTGCTGCTGCTGTTGATTACCGCGCTTCTTGTTCTGCTGGCCCGAAGAGCCTTGCTGCTGCTGCTGCTGGAAGTCAGGGTCGTTACGCTTGCGCTTGACCGCTGACAACTTGTTGGCTGATTCCTTGTTAGAGGACTGGCCTTTTGTACGCTTGATTTCCCACTGATTGACCGCTGCAGTACGGATGTCGGTCAAAGTAAGCTTCTTTGCCGTAGTGCCCGACATGAGGATAGGGACAAGGGATGACTCCCATTTGGCAGGTAGCTTCGAAAGAAGCATCATGGCCTGAAGGCCGTCAGGTACTTTGGTGGAGTTGGCAGAAAGGTGGTCGTAAATCGTTGCAAGCTCATCGATCTGGGGGCCAGGATGCTTGGCATAGTCCAGACGGAACGTCATGGCATGCTTGAAGTCCTGGTAGACGTTAGCAGCACTAACACCCCCATACTGGGACTTGAGATGATCCCAAACCAAGCGAGAAGTAGCATATTTTTCAACCTGGCGTTGAATAGCCGGTGAAAGGCGCAGCACGATCGAGCCAAGGGCACGATCATCATCAGTAGCCCAAGCATTGTACGCTTCAAGCTCCTTTTCAGTGGGCTTGTCTTCATCTACAGCGCTGGGGGCACCACGCCTCCCAGACACTACATCCCACAGCGCAGAAGACTTCAAGAAAGCCTCCATTTGCTTAGCCCAAATTTGATAGTTGTTGCCGTCAAGGACGGGGACAAGAGTAGTAAGAGTCGACATGTTTGATAATAGGTTTCTGAATAGAGAGTAGTCAGCACCGTATGCGACTAATAACAGAAAAATAAACCGGCATAGTCTCCCCTTATAAGGAGACTAATGTCTGCCATCAAAGGCAACATACTGTCATAGTCTCCCCATAGTGGAGGAGACTAGTGTCAGCCAATGAAGGCGACAACCCCACTGCAGGTACTAAAGGTAACCCGCCGTTGTTGCAGCCAATGAAGGCGCAAAGCGACTTATGGCAGGGCCCATAACCTGTTGCGCAGCAATGCACGCAGTGTACAGGTAGACCCTTACCTGAATAGAGAGCTTAGACGAGGCTTAGAGTGAAGCAGAGGAAGCTCAGAGTGGGGTGGAGAGAGATGTGTATAGGTACTCGCTCCTATAGTAGGATTTATATACTCTATGGTCCACCCATGTCCGTTTGGGGAAAAGTGATGAGTAGAGGTGTCCACAATATCGCGTTTTCAGTGTCGCCTAATGTCTAATCACCGGTGGACTCAGAATAATCCCTTAAGGGGATTCTGTACGTATACCGTATGACTAAATACTCCGAACTAATCGTACTGTCATTCCTACGTAATGAGCCTTATAGTAAGTATTACGGCTCAACAAATCCCCTTACGCCTCCTCATTCTTCTTTATCAAGAAGAAGGACGGAAAGTTAAGGCCGGTACAAGACTATAGACGTATAAATGCCTGTATGGTGCGCAACCAATACCCACTACCCCTCATGTTGGAACTTATAAACGATCTTGGAGACGGGCACATTTTCACTAAACTCGACATCCGATGGGGGTACAACAATGTACGCATCAAGGAAGGCGATGAACACAAAGCAGCATTCAAGACAAAATATGGACTATTCGAACCACTCGTCATGTACTTCGGACTCACAAACTCACCAGCAACGTTCCAAAACATGATGAATGACATACTGGGCGATACAATCCGCGTCTTCGCAGCGATGGGTACAATCATTCGCGTCTATATGGACGACATCGGAATAGCCACCCTCGAACACGCCGGACTTCAAGCACACATAGAAGCTGTAAGCGCAGTACTTCAAATCGCGATGGACCACGATCTCTACTTCAAACCCTCCAAGTGCACCTTCCACCTGTTGAAGCGCAGAACTAACGAGCGAGGCGTTAATAGCAATAAGCTAGTAAGGACAAGTTAACTTCAGAGGAGAAGGGAACTCTGTTACAACTGCATACCTAGTAAGGACAAGTTACTATAAAGGAACGCCTTATGAGTAAAGGTATGGTAGGAGAGGTAAAGAGAAAGGGGACTTACACTTCAGAGGAGAAGGGAACTCTGAAGTGTAGAGGCGAAAACAGCAGTCCTTATATACAGGACGCTTAGCTAAGAATGGTCTGTGCGCACAGGTGGTCCAAACACAATACAGGTGGTCTGTGCGTCAGAGGGAGAAATGCCATTGGAGGGCAGAGAACAATAGCTGCCTAAAGCAGACAATACCGGTATCTTAACAATAGAGAACAATAAGAGCCATGTATGACTCTAACAATAAAGATAAACAAAAGCGGTCCGTAAGAGTCCGGCCAAGTCCAAATCAGTCCATAAGGGACAGATACCGTATTTAGTAAATGGGATGACTCAATCATATCCCACGAGACATGTGACTTGAATCAGTCGCGTCTCAACATCCCTCCATGATAGAGGCAGTCCATTTTGTAAGTATAGGTGTTTTATATAGAACCCAGAGTCGTACAGAAGTTCGGGATTGAGGTTGGAATCTTTGTGCAGATAATGTTCAATCTGAAGCGGTTTTTACACCCACTTCATGATAGTCCTGTGATAAAGGACTATCTTCTGTACTGAGTTGGAACAAGGTCCAACTCCTTCAGAGTTCTAAGAAGGGTTTTTCATAGCTCTCATGGATTAGAGAACATGATGTGTTTTGTACTAGATTACAGAACAATGTGACGTCCTTGTTGATAAACCAAGGATCGACGACCATTGACTGTGTACAAGTTTTCCTTTTAACCCTTCTTACACCATTCCTAGATCAGTGACCATTTTGTCAAAGGGTTCTTTGGGCAGTGACTTAGTAAGTCCATCTGCAACCATTTCCCCTGTAGGAGTACGAATCAGGTCTATGACCTTATTTTCTACGTACTCCCTGACTACATGGTGTTTGATCAGGATATGTTTGGACCGCCTTCCAGTGACAGGGTTTAATGCTAAGTCTACAGCACCCTTGTTGTCACAGTGTAGGGGAATGGGGGAGGCGACCTCATACCCTAGTTCCCCTAGGAAAGTGGTGTACCACTGAGCTTGGTTAGAGGCCTCAGCGAGGCTCATGTACTCTGCTTCTGTGGTAGACTGGGCTATGGTCTTCTGTTTTCTGGTACACCATGAAATGGCTCCATTAGCAAGCAAGAAGACGTAGCCAGAGGTGGAGTGCTTTTCTTCCTGATCTCCCCAGGAAGAGTCGCAGTAGCCATGAAGGCCAGCTCCATCAGAGTCAGTCCCTCCAGCATAGCGTATCCTGTAGTCCTTTGTTGTGTTTAGGTAGGCTAGGACATACTTGGATAGGCGTAAATGCTGAGGTGAGGGATTGGAAGCAAATTGACTAAGGCGCGCAACAGCGAAGGATATATCAGGTCTGCTTCCTATCTGCGCATACAGCAGAGACCCAATTATCTGTTGATACTTCTTAATTTCAGAAGTAGAGGCCTGATCTTCGAATTTGATCAAGTGTGCCTCAGCGCCAGAGGGAAGAGGGGTATATACTGGGTTGGAATCTATCATTCCAAAGCGCTCAATCACATCGCGGATGTAGTCTGATTGGTTGATTTCCATAGTGCGGTTTGCACGATCTCTGGTGATGTTGACACCGAGATATGATTGGATTTCACCAAGATCAGTCATCTCATATCGGTCTGATAGAGAGACTTTCAGATCATTGATCTTTGATAGAGAGCTCCCGAGTATAGTGATGTCATCTACATATAAGATCACAAATAATGTGTCACCCCCCTCTTGAAGATGATACACATATACTCCTGCATCAGAGTACGTCCGCGTAAAGCCTAGGTCACAAAGGACCCCATGGAATTGCACGTTCCATGCGCGGGAGGCTTGTTTCAGGCCATAAAGTGCCTTCTGTAACCGGCACACAAGGTGCTCGGAGCCAGCTGTGACGAAACCGACAGGTTGCTCCATATAGATTTCTTCCTCCAGTTCCCCATGAAGGAATGCCGATTTGACATCCATCTGATGGATATGCCAGTCTTCAAGCGTGGCTAACGCAAGAAGGAGTCGTAAGGACTCGAAGCGGGCAACTGGGGAGAAAGTTTCGTCAAAGTCCACCCCCTCTAGTTGGGTGAACCCTTTTGCCACTAGCCTAGCACGAAAGCGTCCATCTGCTTTCTTCTTAAACACCCATTTGCATTTGACCACCTTCCTTCCAGCAGGGAGGGGTTCTAATCTCCAGACATCGAGCTTGTTGAGAGCATCCAGTTCATACTGGCATGCTTCAAGCCAATCGACAGCTTGTTCAGATTCCATAGCCTGCTTAAAGGTCTGAGGGTCCCTATAGCCAGGTACCTCTGCCGCATTAAGTAGGTCCATCATTCCCAGCCTACTGCTTCCTTGCACGAATTCATCATCCTCTTGGAGATAGCGAGGATTCGTGAATCGTACCCTAGTGCTCCGCCTTGGTCGGTTAGGCGAAACCGGTTGAGTATTCCTCGGAGATCTGGGAGTAGATCTGGGAGGAGATACTTCCCTATTGAAATTAGGGGCCGGTATAGGAGCAACTACTGCAGCACGCCTTGTGGAGCGAGTGCGAGTGCGGGTGGGTGCAGTGTTTGTAGGAGGGGGGGCTTGGGAAGGGGGAGTGTGATATATTGTCTGGTCTGCCGCAGCAGGTGTGGTGTTGGGGGGTGTGCTAGGCTGTTGTTGAGGTTCTGCGGGCACCTGAATAGGTGGGAGTACAAAGACTGGTGTAGGTGCCGCAGGGGCAACAGCTGGTGTAGGCGGGCTAGGCACTACAAAGAAAATCTCTCCGCCGGCAGCGCCTCTTTCGAGTTCACCAGACACGGGAGGGGTAGGAGTTTGAGAGTGACGAGCCAGGTCACTCAGGGATGGGAAAGTGCTTTCGTCAAATGTAACATCTCATGAAGAGACGAAGCACCGGCTATGTCTATCCCAGAGTTTGTAGCCCTTTGATAGGGGCTCATAGCCCACAAACACGGCTTCCTTTGCTTTAGGATCTAGTTTGCGCCGGTTGTGTTCAGGTACATGATAGTAGGCTTTGCAGCCAAATACTCTAAAGTAAGAGACATCCGGGACTGTACCATCCCAGAGCTCCAGCGGAGTTTTCCACTGATTAGAACGAGTGGGAGTGCGGTTGTAGACTTGGACAGCAGTTTGAACTGCTTGCTCCCAAAAGCCAAGGCTAAGGCCAGCATGATGAAGCATGCTAGTGCCTTTTTCCATAACCGTTCGGTTAAATCGCTCGGCTCTCCCATTCTGTTGTGGAGAATGAGGCATTGTAAGAGTATGCTCAATTCCCGCTTCCAAAAGTATGCGCTTTAAGTCATTATTGACGTATTCGCCACCACGGTCCGAGTGTAAGGTTTTGATGGGCTTGTTTAGTTGTTTTTCAGCCCATGCCTTATAATGTAGGAAGGCATCCTTAAACTGGTCCTTTGTTTTCATGAAGACGACTACTGCTGCTTTGGAGAAGTCGTCTATGAACGTGGCGAAGTACTTGTTTCCTTGTATTGATTGGCTCTGCATGGGGCCAACAAGGTCACTGTGGATGACTTCAAGGGGTTCTTGTGCGCGTTTTGAGGAAGGCGGAAAGGGTAGACGCGTTGATTTGCCAGTCTCACAGCCATGGCACAACTTATCGTCTACTGGTGAGTTATTTATATGGAGTCCTTTTACAGACTCCTGAGCATATCTTTTAAGCGCGTCTTTGGACATATGTCCCATGCGCTGATGCCAGACATCAAGGCTAGCAGATGCAGGTGCTCGGACTGAGTTCATATGTTGTCCGTCAAGCCAATATAGGCCTGAAGCCTTGTGTCCTTCCGCTATGGTCTCTCCATTGAATCTTATAGCAAAAGATGTTGAGTCGAAACTGATGATGGCGCCTTTTTGTGTTAGAGCAGGCGTGGATAGTATACGTGAGTGTGTGTTGGGGAGGTGTAGCACATTTGATATTTTGAGGTCATAACCTCTGTTGGTTCGGATTGTAACCGTACCAGTACCAACACTCTTGAGCAGAGAGTTGTCACCTAGAAGCACTTCTACTCCTTCATGGGGTGTGTAGGAGTCGTAGTCTTCAAGGTGTGGAGTGAAATGTGCTGATGCTCCACTATCCATCATCCATCTTGATGCTATCTGAGTGTGGTTGGCACTCATCATGTAAAGGGAGACCTGAGGTACCTCATGTACCTCTTCTATTTTGCCAGAGCCATTAACTATGGTAAACAGGCGGCTCTTTGGTACAGGTATGCTATTGGCTGCAGCAAACCTGTTCCCTGGAAGCGAGTCCGGGGCCTCAGTCATTGTATTTTGGGTAGCTTTCCCACGCTGCCCAGCCCTCCCTTTCTTCGCATTCTCCTGGTCCCGTTTGAGTTTGTAGCAGTCTGGTTTTTTATGGCCAGACTTTTTGCAGTAGTGGCAGATTATGTCTGGGGACACAGAGCTGCCTGATGCCTGCGACGCATGATCGTGCGGAGGCGAATTTTTCTTGACGGGGGCTATCTTATTATAAGATGCTGGGGGACCAGCGATGCGTGATTCCTCATTAATGAACCTGTTAATTAGGTCCTGAGGTTGTAGGTTGGCAGGGGGGCCAGAGGCGAGGATGGTTCCTGCTATGGTGCTGTAGGAGGGGGGTAGCGCGTCTAACAATATGAAGGACATTTGCATGTCCGAGACGGGCATCCCTTGCTCCACAAGGGTGTTCCTCGCGTCCAGCATTTTCTGGAGTTGAGGTTGGAAGGGGCTACCTTCCTGAAGCTTGGTGTTGGCCAAGCCCACCCATAAGTTGAAGGTGGCCATGGAGCCGACCTGACCATAGAGGTGATCTAAGTGGGAAAATTTGTCATGGACGGTTGGGAACACCGTCTCTGACACAATGCCAGATAGAACCTCTGATGTGACTGAGAGGTATAGGAGGCCAGTGATGACCTCTTCCTGCTTCTCCCACAGGGCCAAGATGGCCAACCCTTCGTCTGTTGGCCCCGTAGGGGCACCAACAACTCCTGCTGCAGGGGCAGGGTGGTGTGGAACAAAGGCAGGCTGGGAGTGAGAGAGGTGCCTTTTAACCCCATTCATCAACATGAGCGACGTGAAGGTCGCTCCCCATGTTTGCCAGTTTGTCCCATCCAACTTGGAAAGGACGAGGGTTGGTGGGAAGGAGAGGTGGAAGGTGGGTGAAGCCATTTGAGATGTTTGTATATCTGGTTCCGAGGAGCAGTCAGAACCAGCCCAGATCTTGTTTAGGGAAAGTAGAGGTCCAGCCATAAG
This sequence comes from Lactarius akahatsu, assembly GCA_021524915.1. Classification (NCBI taxonomy): domain Eukaryota; kingdom Fungi; phylum Basidiomycota; class Agaricomycetes; order Russulales; family Russulaceae; genus Lactarius; species Lactarius akahatsu. Next base: position 26,216 of record JAKELL010000452.1, read on the forward strand.
AGCGCTATAACTCCATAACACAGTAGAGTGTCATGCCTCAAGTTTGTGCGACTTGGAAGTATTATAGTAGTGGAATCATTTTTATGATGGCTGCCTTGTACTGTGATCTTCTGAGACCCTAGGAGGGCGAGTGGTCATATCATACAGCTTTATCAGGGTCTAGCAAGAAGGGCTCATAGAAGCGTTGTCCGGCGAAGGACGCTTCAAGGCCATCTCTAACCTTTAGGGCCAAGTAGATTGGGGCGACTAAGATGCACAGTAAAGGGTAGTACCCTAGAGAGGAGCCAACAGCGAATTCCAGAAACAATGATAGGGATCAACTCCCATAACAATTGTGACTGTCGTCTGTGGAGTCTCTAGAACAGACCATTAAGGGTCTTGGTACTAAGTAGCTAGACTAGTGATACATGCCATGCAGCGAATCCTGCACAAAGGGAGCGAATACTTCTCCTAGCAGAGGTCTAGTCATAGCTACTGTGTAAATACCATTATAGTATAGTAGCGTTTCCTAGTTGTGTCAGAGGGAAGGACTTCTGGGTTTGACTATTAACCAGGCCTTCACACCCCTTAAAGTGACCCAGGTATTAACCGAGTATCACCCAACCATTAGAAAGGCCTATAGCCGCAAGGGTCTTCCCCTATTGGCCTATGAAAGCACTTCCGGACGAAAACCGGGTATAGAAAATATACTAAGATAGTGCGCACAGAGGAGTTTAAGGTCATAAAGACCTTTCACGAGAACCTCCTTAAGAGGCTAGCCAGAATGGCACATGACGGAATCATGGTGGACGAGAAAGGGTGTGTCGAAAAAATAGGGGATAGAGGATGCTCACTGAGGATGTAGAAGACGACAAAAATGTGGTCGGCTGAGAGAGCAAGGTGACACAAGAGTAGATCTGTAGGTATAACGCAAGTTAGTTATTAGGCGTCAGGGCCCATAACCTGTTGAAGCGCAGAACTAACGAGCGAGGCGTTAATAGCAATAAGCTAGTAAGGACAAGTTAACTTCAGAGGAGAAGGGAACTCTATTACAACTGCATACCTAGTAAGGACAAGTTACTATAAAGGAACGCCTTATGAGTAAAGGTATGGTAGGAGAGGTAAAGAGAAAGGGGACTTACACTTCAGAGGAGAAGGGAACTCTGAAGTGTAGAGGCGAAAACAGCAGTCCTTATATACAGGGCGCTTAGCTAAGAATGGTCTGTGCGCACAGGTGGTCCAAACACAATACAGGTGGTCTGTGCGTCAGAGGGAGAAATGCCATTGGAGGGCAGAGAACAATAGCTGCCTAAAGCAGACAATACCGGTATCTTAACAATAGAGAACAATAAGAGCCATGTATGACTCTAACAATAAAGATAAACAAAAGCGGTCCATAAGAGTCCGGCCAAGTCCAAATCAGTCCATAAGGGACAGATACCGTATTTAGTAAATGGGATGACTCAATCATATCCCACGAGACATGTGACTTGAATCAGTCGCGTCTCAACATACACTCTATGACTCTGACAATAAAGATAAACAAAAGCAGTCTGTAAGAGTCCAGCCAAGTCCAAATCAGTCCATAAGGGACAGATACTGTATTTAGTATATGGGATGACTCAATTATATCCCTCAAGACATGTGACATAGGTCACGTCTCAACACCAGCCACCCTTGATATCTCACCACAGTCCTCAGTTCACTGTGAGTATCATCCCTTCATGTGTGCTGTTCATCAGGTTATGGGCCCTGGTGCCCTAGCCACTCCACTTGGCTGGTCACTGTGTTCTTAGGATCACACACCAGGCTAAGGTCTGTCTGGGGCCTCACCAGCCTTGTTCAAGGCAGTAGACACTGGGGTGCCAGTGGTCTCTGTTGAAGCGCAGAACTAACAAGCGAGGAGTTAATAGCAAAGAGCTAGTAAGGACAAGTTAACTTCAGAGGTGAAGGGAACTCTATTACATCTGCATACCTAGTAAGGACAAGTTACTATAAAGGAACGCCTTATGAGTAAAGGTATGGTAGGAGAGGTAAAGGGAAAGGAACTTACACTTCAGAGGTGAAGGAAACTCTGAAGTGTAGAGGCAAAAACAGCAGTCCTTATATACAGGACGCTTAGCTAAGAATGGTCTGTGCGCACAGGTGATCCAAACACAATACAGGTGGTCTGTGCGCCAGAGGGAGAAATGCCATTGGAGGGCAGAGAACAATAGCTGCCTAAAGCAGACAATACCGGTATCTTAACAACAGAGAACAATAAGAGCCATGTATGACTCTATCAATAAAGATAAACAAAAGCGGTCCGTAAGAGTCCGGCCAAGTCCAAATCAGTCCGTAAGGGACAGATACCGTATTTAGTATATGGGATGACTCAATCATATCCCACGAGACATGTGACTTAAAACAGTCGCGTCTCAACAGTCTCTGCTGAGGAACCTCCTGTTACATACTGCCCAGTAGTCCTACTTTCATCCCTACTGTTTTCCTAGCCCCTGTGCTATGCGCAAGGAGATTGGATATGGTAGCCCTTCAATCCATATCCAGGTGTGCATGGCCCACTGGGCTGTGTATTGTGGAGCTTAGTGCCAGCTGTCTCTGGTGCTCCACACTGGGTGCAGGATCTCCTCACCATGGGAGTGTAAAACCTGGTTCAGACTCTGGGAGGTGTTCACCAGTCATCAGGAAAACCATGTATTTACTTATTCATAATTTTCCATACTTTTTCATTCTTTTCAGAAAACAAGTAGAAAAAGTAAGAAAAAGACATCCCTCTTTCTTTTTTTTTTACTTGCTGAGCTGCCAAAAAAAGTACAGGATAAGTAGAGTACCAAATGACCAAAAATTGACAAAATAAAATGCCCAAAAAAAACAGAAATATTGGACCAAACTTTATTTTTTGGTCCGAAAAATTCCATATATGGTAATAAATTGGACCAAAATTTCAAAAAATTGGACCAAAATCAGACCAAAATCTAAAATTTCCCCAGAAATATGCCTAAAAAGTAGGAAAAGTAAAGAAAAAGAAGAGGGGATTTCTTTTTTTAAGTAGTTGGTACTTTTCTGAAAGGGTCCTTTTTTCCCTTGCTAAAAGAGCAAAAAGAACAGAGAGTACAAATAAGTAAAACATGGGTTTTCCTGATGCACTATGGTGTTCTGCAACCAGATACCTGCCTTGTAGCGGCAATGGGAAAGGATTCAGTAAAGCCACTTGTGGTGATGAGGCAACCAATAGGCTAAGGAGGCTGAGGTAGACAGCCTTGGGCTCTGAAAGCAATCATTTCATTTCTGTCACGACCCACCGATTGTGCCATCGATTATCTTGGATAATCAGTTTCCGGAAAAGCCTCAGAAGATTCTCAGTTTCTCAACTAATGTCTCACATTTCAGATTCAGCTTCCCGTTCCCATCCGAAGATTCCCGACTGTGCACGGATCATGCCATTGTCACAATAGACTGACGTGCTCAGTTTATATTTAGTTTCCTGCTTACGCGTCCCTGGAAAATAGTAGAAAAGCACAGAAAAATTGTTGCGATCGGACTCATTAGTACGGATTGGAGGCTCATGGGGTTCTGACTACCCAGGTATTAGTCAGGGACACTCGTCTCAGTCAGCCTTATCGGCTGTATTATCACATGTACCTCATATCGGACTTGACTCACACCTAGGACAGTCATAGTAGGGTTCGAGCTACTATCGCTACTGGGTACTTTACATTCAGGAGGAGCTTCAAAGCTCCTCGTCAATTGTATATCTACTAGGCTGCGCGAAGACCAAGTCCTCCAGCTTGGTCTTCTTGAATCACTATTGCACTTCTCTCCTCTCTCCTCGCTTGCCTCTTCTCGCTCTCTGTCTCTTGGTACGCTTGCCCCTCCTCGGGGAAGCTGTTCGACGAACTATACGCCTGGTGGATCTTACCCCAGTGCTCGCTACGATCACGTCCTTGTTGAAGGCGTGTATCCATACTCGCTAAGTCGCCCCTAACACTTCGAGCCACTCTGTCATCGCTCAAGTCGAGCATCGTTAGGACGGACCTAACGCAACATTAAGACCAAGCTACCTTCTACAAGAGCGACACGGTGGCGCCCACGACAGGAGATCGGTGGGGCTGGAATCAGGTCCAATCATACACTATCCCCAGTAGAGGAGAACGAGACGTCCCCACACGCTATCTGAAAGCTGCCAGGTGGAGGACACACCGAGGAGAAACAGGTTACTTCGTCGACTTCCCTAACCGGCCAAGTCGCTACTACCCAGTTGAGTTCAGCCACGAGCATACCTGTTGGTGTATACTCGCAACCAACGACGCAGGAATACGAACGGTCGTTAGACCAACAACGCACGAATATCGGTGCGACATTCTAGAAAGCGAAGTAGTTCCCCTCGCCAGGGTAGGACCCATCGACGGTGCAATCACCACAACTACCACAGAAGAAGACTCTGAATCCGAACGAAGCGAGAACGAATCTGAGGAAGACCACCTCTCCCAAGTTAACGCAGAAGAACAAGAGGAACTAGCAACCTCGCGGCAGGAATCACACTTAACGAAGCACCACAAGCTGAGCATATCATCGTCCACCCACCAGAGGAGATGACAACCACACAATTAGAACCAACATACGCACTCCAACTAGACCCAGTACAACAACCACAAGACGGAATACCTGAAGACCTACTCCCCATTAACCCAAGCACGGGACATCGGATGACTGCAGACGACGCAGCTCTAATGCGTGCCATAGGACCAGACGAACCCGATCCTCCAGGCGGAAACCCGCCCACAGGAGGGGGAGGACCCCCACACGGTGGAGGAGGCGGTGGACATGGAGGCGGAGGAGGACCACCAGGAGGAGGATTCCCAGGAGCAGGCCCCGTTGGAAATCCACCCCGATCATCCGACAAACTGATGGGAAACCCACCCATGATTTTCAACGGAGATCGCACCAAGACCCTTCAGTTCCGGGCACAATGGAACCTCTACCAAGGAGTCAACAGCACGAGTGACCTTATGCGCAATTACTACCGCAGATCACTCCTCTTTCTCAGGTACATCCAGGGAGAGCTAGTCAACGAATGGGTAATGTACATGACCGATTGGCTAATGCGCCAGACAGAGGTTGGATTCCCCGAGCATACTCGACGCCTCTGGGAAGAAAACCCTTCGAGCCTTCACCAGACGGTTCGCCAACACCATGGAAAAGGAGCAAGCACAAGCGGAACTGCGCAAGGGCTTCTGTAACGCCACCACTGGCGTTAGTCCGACTTGGACACGAAAGGGCGTTCACGACTTAGCAGAATATCTTCCAAGGTCACGTGACCTAATCACGGGATACACGGCACTTACGGCACGTGATCTGATTGTACACTAGTGTAACGTCTACCACGGACGCTTGCCTGACTAGCCTCTTGCTTAGTGGCGATCCGTACAAGTCGGTAATTGCGGTTGGCGAAAGTTCTGCGTAGAAGGCTGGATGGGGTTGAAGGCTTTCGTCCCGTCCAAGTATGCGTGAAGGTCCTCAAGCTGCGGTACCCCTGGGGATGCGATCGAGTACTGAGCGTTAGCCCACGTAATGCTATCGATGATGTAGAAGGTGTGATAAGGGGACGCTACTCGATCGTTGCGATATAGGAAGACTTGGTATGCTGCGATGTCGGCGGGATATTCCACTGATCCACGAAGGGACAGTCAAGAGGTAAGTCACGGGGATCCCTGGTCTTAGGGGAATACCGGACACTCACTTAAGAGGGGGAAAGCCTCTTAGTAAGATGAGTAGATGGTAGTGGTATTGGAGAAGACCAAGATGCCGTTCTTGGTCTTCGCACTGGTCTACTTATACAGTTAGCGTGGGCTTTGAAGCGCCGCTGGAATACTAACTAGCCAATAGCGTAAGTACCGTGAACCCTAGTACAGCTATCCTAGTTATGAGTCACTACGAGTCACTCCGAGATCCGATCCGTTATCGTACATCTACATGTGCCGAGCTTACCCGGCTGACTGATCCTACAGTCCATGACGATATTTCGCTGACGGCGATGTCATAGTCGACGCGTCAGTGTCCACTTCCCGCCCGAGGCGCCGATCGATCCGAATCGTAACATCACCCCTTCTTATGGTCGAGCCCCAGCTCGACCCCGCTGGACCGCCTCCCTCTGCTCCGCTACCGCTGTCCTGCCTCCAGACCCGGTCGGTAGGAGTCCCTCTCTGCTTTGATGCGCGTGATCGCGTTGGCACGCTGTAGGCGGAGCACACACTCCCGTCGTACCCTGGCGATCTTGTCTAACTCCTCTGTGAGTCTCGCCAACTCCGACTCCTTCGCTTTCCACCCCCGCCTGGGCACAGCGGTATCGATGGACCTCTGCCGTCGTGTGAGGTCCTCATGCCCGTGAGGGCGCGGTCCACCGACTCCCGCATGACGCTGCGCTGATCTAAGAAGATCAGGTCGTCGTCGCAGTAAAGCGGTGTGTCTCGGGGGTAGTCGTAGTTGGGGGCGGCGTGCACTGGCTTTCCGTATTGCTGGTCGCTGCCCTTCTGTAGGCGAGGACGACAACGGATCGCGTAAGGATGAGCTGCGTATAGCGCTGGGTGCAGCCGGTCCTGAGCATCGGATCTGGAAGGGATAATAGTGTACTCCCCTGTTGTGTCTGAATCCGAGGGGTGGAGGAGTTTCCACTTGGCGTCTGGAAATCGGACTGTGTTCTTCCGCACGATAGATGCGGACTCTGGGTCGAGAATCTTTCGCCATACGGATGGGCTCCCCGTCTGTGGTGCATTAGCGGGGGTTTCGTTGTGTTGGGTGGTGTAGGTGGTTGCCGTAGACGAGGTGTTGGTGTAGAGGGCAATGTTCCTCTGATAGTACCGGTCGAAGTCCCGGTCCTCTTGAATCTGAGTCTCGTCCGTATCGGGTTCCGCGGACGTTGACATGTGGTCGGCGAAGGATCTCTTGAACCGACTCTGTGTGGTTGGCGAAGG
>JAKELL010000453.1:0-33131 GCA_021524915.1 Lactarius akahatsu
GCAATGATCGCTGGGGGTCCGTTGCCTATCCGTCTGATGAAGAACACTAGCAACAGGGTGGCCAAAGCCTGCGGTGGTCCTAAGTATGCCGCATCTCTGATATATGGCCCCTCCTTCTAATCTGCCATAATCCCTAGAAATCAGACTTCTACTGAACCCGCCATGGGGCCTGGATCTTCGCCCCCAGTTGCGGACTTCGACGCCCTCATATGTTTCTCCAACCCCGATTCTGGGCCCTTCAAATTGTCCAGTAACTCGTCAACGACGGTAACGTCTTCCACGCACACCACTTCAAAGACGTCTTCTCTTCCGCACTCATCTCCTCCGCCGAATCTTAACGGAGACGTCCACGAACCTACAACGGAGTTTTCTACGTCGTCTCCATCCCATCTCCATCCCCAACACCTACGCCAACCACTACGCATAGCCAACCACCTCCCCCCCCTCCTACGACCTCATCCACTCCCCCTTCGTCCACCCCGAGCAGTTCTGGCACCGTTTCGTCTGACGACATCTCCGCCTACCTCTCGGCTCATAACACCGTCCGTGCCCAACATGGGGCCAACCCTCTCACCTGGAGCGACGAACTGTCTGCCAAAGCGCAACAATGGGCCGACGGATGCCACTTTGTGCACTCTGGCGGCACTCTCGGGCGATTTGGCGGTAAGTGCTTGCCCTCAGAAATGATTCCGTGCTCACTTAAAGGTCGCTGCACAGAGAATCTTGCCGCTGGTACTGGTTCCGGATATACCATCGCGACCGCCGTCAAATCTTGGACCGATGAAGTTTGTGAGTCGCAGTATGACGAGTATGTGGCGCGAAACGCCCGTTGAGACATACTCCTATGCAGCCGATTACGACCCCAGCAATCCGGTTGCTTCGCACTTTACGCAAGTAGTCTGGAAGGCGAGCACTCAAGTTGGTTGCGCGGTCAAAGACTGCAACGGAATTTTTGACCCAAAGTTCGGGGTGCGTTTCAGATCGTTTTCTGCATCCTCACACGTTGATGTTGAAAACCGTAGATTGCACACTTCCATGTATGCGAGTACTCTCCCCCGGGTAATGTAGAGGGGGAGTATGCGTGAGTCACATACGCTGCCCTCTTCGTGTCATTCCTTGCTTAGTCTGCCCACAGCGATAACGTTCAAGTTTAAATGTAGAGGTGATATCGCAGGGCGCTGGACTATCCACCTTTTTGCTTTTCCCCCCTTCGTTCTTTTGAGAAGAATACATTTTCAACAGACTAGATACATCCGGATGTATTTGATAGTCGTTTAGCCCTACAGCGAGTTGCAAAACACTTGGCCCCTGCCTTTTGTAGCAGACATACGGACATTCAAAACTCAAGAGCGGGGTTCATAGTTAAGTAGGCGGGAAAATTCTCAAGAAATAGGGCTATCATAAAGAATTGGGGTTATGGAATAGGTATCTCGAAGAAATAGTGTTATGGAATAGTTATCTGCGTTGCTACGCTCGGCACTCTGCCACTTGTTCTGCGATCTCCGACTCAGTGTGCCCTCAGGCTCCACTCCACTCCTTACGCTGCAAACCAAGCTGCAAACCAACCACGCACAACCGCAAAACTGGCTGAATCATTATCACAAACCCCCATTGAGTGCTTGCATGAGCAGCTAGCAAGCATTTGCCACTGGCCTCAGTTGCAGGTTTCCCGGGAAAACCACCAGTGAGCCCGCTAACCACCATCTCCTCCAAGATCTCCTCGCATTTCTCTCCAGTCCTCACTTGCGATCATCACCGGAGGCCTCTTTGCACATACACAGCCAAGTGCACAGCTCAAAGCGGCTCTTTCCCCTCCCTCTCTCTCCTAGCACAATCTCTTACTTTCTCTCCCAGCCGACCTAGGCACGTAGCTATTGGCTCCTCCTGTGTTTTAAACCTCCTACTCTACTGAATACCAACAGTACTAGTGTCTTGTCGCTGTCATGCTCCGTCACGTGTCACGTCTTACACCAACTCGTCACTCAACGTTCAACACTCGTCTTTCTGTTCGTCACCACATGCCTAATGACCCTGACATTCCCTATCTCCCCGAGTACTAATCCACGCACGCACATCCACGCGGCCCATTGATACGCCAGTGCTCTCCCTGGCCGGTGAATTTATGATTTTCCCAGTTTCTAACAGTACTATACGCTCCCGCACTCACTCGCGCTCTCTTGCGCTTTCCCGCTTTCTCCCGCACCTTCTGCGTGCTTTCTAAGCGCTTCGTTCTCGCGCTTTCCCGCGCTCTGTGAGCGCTTGGCTTTCTTCTTACTCCGGTCGTTTCCCTTCGCGTTTTAGCTTCCCCCTTTCCCCTGTTGATCTAATTCACCCCCATTCTCAGCCTACTCTCCTTATAGGCCATGTATTTACAACCTACACTTTAGATTTCTAATAGTAGACTTCTCCCCTCGGACTTTTGAGCTCAGTGAAGCTTATCCCTTGCGTTCCCTAGCACGCCGCACTCCCGTGCGGCCTTAGCGACTCGAACCCGACACGTTCCCGACCACTGCGGCCATCTGTACGAAATTTCGCGCCGCGCCGAAGCGTGCGCGACCGTTTCCGACCACTTGCAACCAACCGACACCGTTTCCTCTCCCGACGTCGCCGCACTTACGCGCGGCCTTAGCCCTTCGACACCGACGCGTCCACGATCGCCGCGGACCCATATACAACAGCTGGTGCCTCGCGGAGGCCTGCGCGATACCTCGCGACACTTCACACCTCCCAAATCCTGCGCTCGCCGTAGACCGTTTCCTAGCGTTCAGGGACGGTTTAGGGTATCACCGTTACTTGACACAAGATTTCGACAATGAGCTGCATCGCAGCTCGCTTTCACCTTCCGTCGATCGCCACTACTCCCTGGCCTTGAAGAGCCGTGCGTCGCTGGTGACCTTGGCCTCTCACGCAAGTATATTGAGACTCGGACAGGACTTGGGCGACATAGCAAAGTAGACAGTTAATATCAGCCTACGTTCCCTCACATCGCCCTCTTCCCTGCTAGCTTTTGCCCAAGTTTTTGTCGACCACTTCCGCGTCGCCGATCCCGAGGCCGACACAACAAGCGTGAGCCGATCGCTCATCCGATGAACCCGACACTGTATAGTAAACTCAGCTCCCTGGCTGAGGGCGCTACAGCTTGCGTCAGCGTGACGATCCTGAAAAATCGGAAGGACCAGATCACTTATCATCATCTGCCCCACTACATCGAATGTCAGTTTTTTCACTTAAAAACCGATAAGTAGAATATATAAAAAATTATTTTATTAATTACTACGATTAATTTTGGTGGGAAAGAAATTCGGCATGGTCCTGTTAAAACCCCGCCTGTATGTGTAAGGTGGTCTTCAGGGGCCAGGTGTTATGCAACTCGCTGTAACCTAGGAATAGGGGTATCAATACATTGCAGCGCAGTCGCTCAGTCCGGGATGATCGCACTTTGTGCTTGTCACCGTCTATGTTACTAGTCTGAGCGTCGCGTGTCCCTGTCCTGAAACGAGCATGTCGCGCCGTCTCAGAAAGTTGTTCACGGGCGTACTCAACATCTTTGCTTGGCTCGTGTTCGTGTTCGCTGTTGGCGTGTCCTTAGTCGGATTACTCTCACAGGCTGTTCGCACGTCGAGACCGAGGTCATTCAGGAACAATATCGACGTCTTGATCATTACTATTGCCTACAGCATTGTTGTGCGTCCCCTGTTCCCTCAGTGGCTCGTTCTTGTTTGTGACGTATGAGAAGCTCTTCGTGTCATTGGCGTTTTGCTTGAAACGCAGAATATCGATGTTTAGGAAACTGCACCGGTTGTCGAGGGGTCGCGTTGCGCTCAAGAAAGGCGATATCCCAAAGGTACACCTGCCGACGCTCTTTCTTAAAAGTCCGGCTAATCACTCGGGTCATGTAGCATGTGCATGAATTCGTGACGCAGGAATATTCACGCGCCTGTCTAATCTCCTTCGAGTCTTTACCCAAAGACGCACATCGAGAGGGATGGGGTAGGCCAGGTACGCTTTTCGTTTTCGTTTCCCTTCGGCTTTACATGTGGGCTCAGAACCGCATTGTTAGGTACTCGGTGGGACGGGATCTCCTTTCGGCGTTTTCTCCTCGATACCGTCCCAGATCTCGGTGCGTCCCCACGCCTTGTGATTTCAGTTGACCCCTTGTTTTCAACGCAGCATTAGATGCGCAGGCTCGTCTGTTGATCCCAAGCCTACCGCCGCTCAGGCCTAACGATCGCATGTCCCGCCACTACCGCTTCATTGCTCCACTCATGCCCACGGACTCCGACGGTTTGTCTCCGCTGCACTACTATGACTCTGCAGTACAGCTGGCAAGGCAGGCCGATCGCGAGCCGACTGAGAGGGAGTTTGAGGTTGGCATCGCAGCGGCGGATGAGATCAAAAGAATGTAAGTTCCCAAGCAAACCTAGTCACTCCAGACGTACTCATATCTTCAAGTTTGCTGGAAACCAGGCAGGAGATGCTCGAGAGCTCGACGCCTAACCTCAACAAGCATCCCCTCGCATTATGATTGACACGTATCACGTTTTCTCGTGTTTCTTATTTTCAGCTCCAATAGGGAGTATATTTACATGATGCAGACACTTGGCTCCGCGCAATTCAGTGACATTGATTCTAGCGACAAAAGTACCCAATTGGTGTGCCGGGCAATTAACCAAGCACAGAACTACGTTATCGTGGAGATGCAGATGATATCCGTTTAATCTAGAACAAGAAGACCTAGTAGCGAAATAAGCACGCGGGGGTCAAACTATGTGCATGGCACCTCACCTGGTCTACGAGCTTGCTGACTGTCCGAGGGGCTGGGTATTTGAGTTCGTCAAGGTGTTTTCTAGTGGATATCAGTCAGCCGCTCAGTGGTGTATGACAACATGAGACATACTTCATTGCGGTCATCATGGGGGGAGGACCTGCACGCAGAATCATGAGCGAACTGAAGTTTGTGCATGACGTCCCACATACCACACAGGAGAATCTTGATATTGTCGTGACTAGCTGGGAGGTGCGTCGCAATCTGCTCCTTAGACACAAATCCGACGCCACCGGTCCATCCAGTTGGGGGGTTATTCAAAACATAGAAGACCTCGAATCGCGTGGGGTATTTGTCAGCAAGCTCATCGAGTTCCTTCTTGAGGAGGATATCTTCGTAGTTGACGTTAGCATAAATAAGATTCAGCTTGGTGCGATCCTGGGGGTTTTTGAGCGCTGCGCGGATGATTTGGAGCATTGGGGTGATGCCAGTGCCACCAGCAATCATGCCAATTTCACGGGACAACGTGGGGGTATAGTTGAATTGACCCTTGGGACCTTTGACACGAATCTTGTCACCGATTTTGAGGAGGGAAACGTAGCGGGAAATGTTGCCCTTCTCGTAGGACTGGGCATAATGAGAATGGGTCAAGCAGAAAGGCGAAACGGAAAATACCTTGATAAGGAGGTCAAAATGGCCGAGGTCGTCGTCGCTGCTGGTAGGAGTGTAACTACGCATGATTTCTTTGCCATCTATTTCTGCAGAGACGGATATATGTTGGCCAATGGGGAGGCCGAGCACGTCATCTTTGTGCGGAAGAGCAAAGCGATAGCTATGGTTGCCCATCAACATGAAGGCGAAATGAATAGTAAAAAGGGCACGAACACCGCAGTGTTTGGAGAAACGACTATCTTTTCTTTGAGAAGAAATTCCTTCCATTGCTTCGGGTCAAGAACAGGCTCCCTAGCTAGTTGTGGCCTATGAGTCAGAAGATGACCGTGCAACGTAAGTGAAAACGAACGACGTACCAGAACGGCTGAACTTGAGGTAGATGAAGGCGCTACTAGCCACTGCAAGGAGAATGGCTACGATTTGTGCGACGGCGCTCTGACGAACGTCTAGGAAAGAAGGTGCCGCTGCTGACATGGCAAGGTGAGGTGTACGTTCGTCCGAGCGTGGAAGACCAAGGAGAATCAAGTTAGAGATATCGTAGCCTTCCTGGCTAAGTTTTGTAAGAAGATAGTTGGATAAAGTGAGAAGAGTGAGGAAAGTGAGGAAGAAAGAGCCGAGAAACAAGAGCTGAAGATGATTTGGCATGACGAAATAGAACCGATCTGACCGGGACCGGGACCGGCGTTTGCACCCGGTTGTGACCGTCGTGGCTAGTTTAATCGCCTCCTCTCCACACACCTCCTGTACTTTTTCTTCCTTTTCAGTCTCTCTTTTCTTGTTTTACTATCATTTCCCTTTCCCTTCCCTATCTTTCTCCCACTTTTTTTTCTTTTTTTTTTTCTACTGACCAAAACATTGAGAACCTAAAAACATAAAGAGACTGTAACATCACGCAGCGCGTGAGCCATGCTACCTTCCTCGACAGCAGCACCACGCAGGAAGGGCCCGCCTTCAGGCCTCCGCATTGATACACCTACCCAAAACGCTACGATTGCCCTCGTTCCTGGGTATAGTTCTGCTTCTACCTCCGCTGTCTCTCCGACAACTTCAGAGTCTGGCTCTTTTCACTTCCCCCCTCCCCCAAAGTCTCGGTCGAGGAATATGAAGAAGCTATCCCTTACCTTATCCACCCAGTCCTCTTCCAGTTCACTAGCTGTTCCTCCCAGTGATTTCCAGCTAGATCACACCACTCATGAAGCCCGGAGCAGACGCACTTCTATCGTATCGGCCTCTTCCATGCTCCTCCGCAAGGAGGAGGACGGCTCTCCTACCGCCCCTTATCCCGATGGCCCAATCGAAATTCTTCCCAAGATATGGTTGGGCGCCGAGGACAACGCCCGCGACTGGCGTGGTCTGGTTACGAGGGGGATCGGTTCTGTTCTCAACGTTGCCAAGGAGGTCTTCTCTGCGTTTGACTCATTGACGCCGGAAGTGCAGCGGACGAATGAGCTCCCAGGTGGAGCTACATATTATCCGGCGGACGGCACGGGGAGACCCGGGCTACACTACCTCAAGCTGCAATGGTCTCACGGGCAGTCTGACCTGGTTAAACGTGGTTTCCCTGAGGCGATGGCCTTTGTCGATCAATCGCTTGCTCGTGGAGAGGGTGTCCTGATTCAGTGCGTGGCAATCGACCTTCTATCACGGATCCACTTTGACATTTATTACAATGCATCGCCAGCTGTCAGTGCGGTATTTCTCGATCCGCTACCATGGCGATCGCGCTCGTTATGCGCGCCGCTTCTTTCCGTTCCCCTTGGGTTCCCCAACAAGTTTGGGACCTCAAAGGAATGCATGCCGCTTATGCATATGTCAAACAAAAAAGTCAATGGGTCGGCCCAAATATGTCGTCAGTCTAGCCACATCCGTCGCATCGCCCTGCAATCTCATTCCCCGTTATAGATTAATTTATCAACTGCTCGATTATGAGAAGGTCCTTCGTGCTCATTCCTTGTCGCCTACCCCATCGGACCGTTCACAGTCAGATGAGGAATGGAATCGTCGTCGGAAGCTGCTTGACGATACCTCGGATCACGATGATGGTCCCGATCAAGACACCACTGAGATGCAGCGTGAGGCCAGTGCCCTTGACAAGGCCATGGAGGATCGCATTCTGGCACGCAAGTCGTCCTCTTCTTCCGTTGGCTCTGGTATCGGCATGGGACCCGCTTGGAAGACTCGATACTCGGCCCGGAAAAGGACCGGTTCCATCGCGAGTAATATGACTTGTAATAGCGTGCTTAGCGAAAACTTGGTCGAAGAAAACGAAGAACAAGAACTACTCGGCGTTGGCGGTGGTTTCGACAAGTCTAGTGCCCGACCTTCTCCTTGGGATGGGCACGTTGTATCCGATGCCTCGAGTGACGGTGAAATCGGAGCACCAACAAGTCATTATCCCCGTGTTCCTCCGTCGGCACCCGCTAGGAGATCGTCCTTCAAGCTACCCCCGGTTCCTTCTTCTGCCTTCAGGCCAACTTTTGACGTGTCTCATCGCCCGACCTCAAAGCCGAGACGGAGACCCACTCCTCTTGACATTTTGCCGACTGTGCCTGACTCTCCCATTAATCCTGTCCCAACGCCGACTGTCTCAACAGTTTTGGCAATACCACGGACCCGGAAAGAGTCCCGTGCCACTGTACCCGTCTCTCTCCCGCTCCGGAAGTCATCGCATTCTACGCAACAACCATCGCAAGCTCCGAGCATCCACAAACAAGCTCTGCAGACACCTTCCCAAACTCTCTTCGTCTTCCCACCTTCCCCAACTCTTTCAACACGCACCCCCTCTGCCATGACTCTGACCTCCAACCCTGTCTCTGTCCCGTTCCCTTCATCGGCGACCCCTCGAACTAAGTCAGACGCTCGGAGAAGGTCTTTAATCGGCCTCATGATGCCTTCGACCCCGACCACCGCACACGCGCGTGTTGATGCAAGAGGTTGGGTTGGGATTCACTGAACCACGAATTGCATCAGTATGGCGAGATGGAACACTTGCACGGGTTGCTACCTACTCACGCAATAATTTCTTTTTTTTTTTGCTGTTCACGGACCCTGTATTTACTATTCAGATGTTTTGGATCCCTTCGCACAAGCACGCTTTGTTTCTTAACGAACTCAGCTACTTATTCTTTTTTTTTTTGGGTTTCCCCCTGTCATTTCGTGTGATATCTGACCTGCTTTGCACTTGCATCTCCCAAGCTGTAGCACATACGCAATCGCACATTTTCTCACTTCATTTTTTTTTTTTTTTTTTTCGTTATCTCTTGTGCATCTTTACCATTCTTCCGCACCGTCTCATGCAGAGTGCCGATGATAATGGATCCGCGAAGCAGGTCTCGCTGACGTTGTAACGAGGGAGCGAGTGGGCAAGTTATGATCCAAAGACTCTGCCTACGCCGTTCTTCACAACACCAGTCAGCATCTGCCCGCCTAGACCACCAATAGACCAGCTTGAGGATACGATGCTCTGAGCCCATCGCTTTTTGGCATCGCGGTCGCTAACGAAGGATAGTGAGAAAAAGAGTGAGAGAAGCGATGAATTTGGAGGCACGCACGCATACGTGAAACCGATGACGTTTGTAACATTGAAAACGAGGGCAAGCACGACGATGGGGACGAATCTACAAGGCGGTGTTACAGGCGATTAAGGCAGAGATGAATCGCTTGACTGACGATAGATTGAACTTGAGCAAGGACACAAAAAAGAGGCCGAGCCAGAGGGCAGGAAAGACGTATAGCGCTGTCCAGAACAAGCTTAAAGGAAGCGTGAATTCGCTGTAAGAGACGTCAGAAATGTAAAGGACTCACCGAGAGTCTACAGGATTAGCAGGCCGTGAAGGCTATTGGGCGAAGAGTGTCCTCAAGGTCACCAAAAAAAATTAAGAGACGGCAACCTACGTCTCTGCTTTCAAAAATCCAATAGCTCTCTCCATCGTCGTCTACCTGTTTACCGTCATTGATTTGAGTAACTGTGTGGTGTGCCGAAACAGCTAGCGAACCTGGTTCCAGAAACGCAGACCGACGAGGGTCCGCCCAGCGACGTTCTGACACGATCGACGAACGGAATAAGGAATGGGGCCCCAGTCCAAAACTTAGGACGACGTACACGACAGTTCCAGAAGTCCATGGCGAGTAGAACGACGACGATTACTGTCTGCGAACAAAGGCTGTCAAAGACGCGTAGGGCAGACGGGACGTGCTACTAGACGGACAGAGACGACATAGTTATCTGTGAAGAAACCGCAAAGGATGTATGTCGCGATGGCGGCTATACGAAGGAGGTAGAGGACCAAGAGCGCAACGGGATGTGCGGACTGTAGGCTGAGGGTGAGAAGACGACAGTTGTTGGGGCATCGGGAAGCTTCACCTGACGGAGGATACCAGTGAGGCCTTGAGTGGGATGACTGCCTGATTCCAGGTCTGCGCTCGAGGCGGAGACTGGACCTGAGGAACGTTCGCGGGTAGGTACGTCGGGTTCTATCGTGGTGCTCATCTTGGCAGTGCAGCCGTGCAAGGGGCCGAGTGATGGCTCAACCGACAGAGACAACGCCGCTCATCCTTGGTCAAACAGATAACTCAAGCCCTACACTTCCCCCTCTCGCCCCAGTCGTCAATCGCATCCGCCTTCATGGTCTCCAGCTACTGGATGAAGATCCCTCAATATTCCTTTCCCCCCCCGCCAGCGTCCCAGCGCAAGTCTCATTCAAGTTGATCATCCTCTTGCAGCTGTATCTCCTGGCCAAGGTACCCCAACCCACTGTAGGCAGAGACATTTGGGAACAATGGTCAAAGGAGCGCACGTCGTCTCTCGATTCAGGGGATTTAGAGCGTCGCTGTATAACCGTTTGGGAGGAGTTTCTCCGGGTCAGCAGGAGCACTCAAGAGATCGAGGACTGTCTCTGGTCGGCGTACCCTCTGGAAGAGGGCGGATCGCTTTCTGTTCGAGGTGTGTTTCTCAACGGACCCTGCTGTGGAGTGGCTCTGACTCTTTTCGTCATAGTTATTGATGTTTTGAAGGATCCGGATGCACCTTCAAGTCTGCTATCCCACAAACTTGTCATCCTGAGCCTGCTTCATACTTGGACCCACGGAAAGGCCTTCACCCCTGCTGGGTCTCTCTCTCGACGGGTCCTGCAACGCTTTACTTCCGTAGCTACCCCAAGGTGAGCATCAGCCTATCACATTCCAGCACTATATGTGACAGTGTGTCCAGGGTCGTGCATGCCGTAGATGTTCTCTTACAGCTGGTGTATTTGGCCCTCCTCTCGGACTATGTTCTCCTCCCTCCAGGACTAGCGGTAATCACCCAGAACTCGCCGACGGCAAAACAAGTATTCTTGATGATCTATTCCACCGCCTCGCTTCTCAGGCCACCCACGTTCCTAGTCGCCCCGTTTGTCCTCGTTGCAGGTGCCTTCTTTTTCAGTCTTCCTCACAACCCCCTCCCAGGAGACACCTCGTACAGTGTTTTGCTGTGCGCACTCTTCCTCCACGTTTTGTTGCTCCACCTCCCTCGGACCCCGAGTCCCAATTTCCTTGTCTCCCCCGAAGTCACGCTGCCATTGGCCACTCTCCTATGGCACGAATTCACCAGGACGCTTTACCCCGGTGTGCTTTTCTACCTCCCAGCGACGCTTCTCGCCTCTTTCTACCTGTCCGTCGCCTTGGAAGACTCAGTTCCTCACTTTCCGACGTTGTCGACCCTCGCGGGACCGGCACCCATGGAAGCCCGCGTGACTTTCACGCTTTTATGGGGCATGCTCGTGTCCTTCATGATCGTTTCCTCAGCGTTACTCGTGCTGTTCAGCGCATCTTTGCTCCCCATCACATCTCAACCGGTCTGCCCATGGGACAGGTATTCGGTCGTCGTCGGCCTCCGATCGCGTAGGATTTTTGCGACCGCCGTCGCTGCGTATTCAGTGCCCTATTATTTCCCGCCCCCGTTTAATCTACTTCATATTCTATTCGTACACGTTCCCCGGCGTCTATTGCAACCATTTGGCAGGAAGGAGAGTCCGATCGTTGAGCAGGTCGAAGGGATATTGTGGAATTTCACGACCGGATTACTTGCGTTTATTGTAGCTGGGTGCTGGCTTTGGACTGCGTCCTTGCCATTGACACCCTTTTTTGGCCAGTAGTAATTATTCTTTATTTCAAATACCCTCATGTCACGGTTCCGAGTCTAAATGTAACTAAACGCCCGCAAAGTCTGACTCTGACTCTTACATGTCTGACCGTGCGCGAGTCGCAAAACGGCGTCGTGTTGGTACTATTGGTGCACCATCAGAAGCAGATGAAGTCGTGACCCCAGTCAACTTACCCTCTGCTACTGCGTTTTCCACTCGAACTGTCAAGGATAATCATGTAGTGCCGTTGACCGTGCTATGTGCACGCGTGTTTGCCGCTTCCCTCCCTGGGCTGTCCAAGGACCCTCGCCAATGGGAACCAAGCAAAAAGTGGAGAGTGGTCGCCGCTGGGTTAAAGAAACTTCCGGACTCTATAGTCCAGACCCTGTTCACAATGCTCAGTTCGTCTTGTCCTCACCTACTCTCCCATGACTTGGTCAAAGAGGTACGCCTCGTTCTTCGGGAATCGTATGCTCGACTGCTAACATTACTACAAGTATTTCCTGCGCGGCCGCTCCATCTCTTTGACCAGTGGAGTGGGTGGCGAGCGTTCACCAATCAGTAAATATACTGTCGGCGTAGTCGCTTCCATGGGACCGGGTCTCGTTCGCCTGCACCTCATCGGATTCGACAAGATGACTGATCAGTCGTTCGCCGCCGTCATCTCGAAACACCCCTCTCTTGAGGATATTTCCCTATGGTACCGAATCTCACCGGAAATTTGTCCGGAATAGCTGATTTGACGTATACAGTGGTTGTACCCTTGTTGGTCCTAAGACTGTCAAAGCTGTGGCCGATGCGTGCCCGTCCCTAGTCTCTGTCAATTTCAATTATACCTCCGTGACGCCCCTCTCCCTAGTCCCACTCCTCCGCAAATGCAGAGAGAGACTGGAGGTTCTGAAAGTTGCAGGTATCAGTAGCTGGGTCTATTTTTTATCTCTCCTGTTCGCGCTGCGCGAGTTCTGACCTCCTCACAAGACCGACACCGCAGTGGCAAAGCTACACACCGAGCTACTGACCGATGGATCTTTCTCTCTTCCAGCTCTTCGGACGCTCAAACTACGCCAGACTTCTCTATCTGACACCTCTATCAACGCCTTGGTTCTGCTGGTGCCAAACCTCCGACGCGTCGACATTTCATTCACGGACGTCCGTCGTCCACTCACCACGTCACACGACGGCTTCGCGAATCTAGAAAAGTTGACCATAACGTCGACCGATGTGTCGCCAGATGACCTGCTTCCCGTGCTTTCTGTCGCGTCGCGACTGCGTACTCTGAACGTCGGCGCCCTCGGAGGCAGCCACGGCAAAAGACACGCATTCGGAAACGTGTCGACGATGACCCTGAGAGACGAACACCTGCGCTCTCTGACTGCAATTTTGTCACAAAATACGGTCATAGAGAACGTCAGTCTCGTGGGGAACACGAAGCTAGCAAGAGACGGCGAGAGCATCGCAGAGTTTATCCACCTTGTGGGCAGAAGGTTGAAGGTTCGCCCATGAAAAGACTTGCGTCTGCTTGTAGCGCTCTCGCTCATACCAGTACGGCAGAAACTAAACTTGTCGGGGTTGTCTTTTCTCCGGTCTCAAGACCTTCTGCATCTCGCGCCAGGAGATCCAGAGGAAGGAGCCTGTTCACTGCAGGAGCTTTTGTTGAACAGCACCAGCATCGACGACGACGCGGCGACGTACATATCCTGTTGCCCGTCGCTCGAGACGCTGGGAGTTGCTGGAACCAAACTTTCCAGTAGGTTCTGCAAAGCGAGGAACTGATCTGAGGTTCACGTTTCAACAGGCGAAGGACTGTTTTCCATCGTTGACGCATGTCCCAAACTTTCCACACTTGATCTCACGCGCTGCCGTGGTGTCTCAGTAGCGGACCGAAGACGTTTCTTCGAGGTAAGCCGCAAGTGCAATCGTGCCAGGGATTCTCCTTGACGAGGCGTAGGCCTGGCAAGAACACACAGAGAAAAAGTAACAAAAAGCGTCGCGGCATTCCGACTGACGTGATCTCTCCGTTGGAGGGATAATGACGATTGCTATCTAGGTAACTTGGGTTCAGTTCAATTATGTTTACAACTGGATTCTTGGCATTAGCTCTAATGAGGTGGGACGACAAGTCGCTACACATGCCGCCTTGGGATCCTAGCTGTGAGAGTATGTACATCGTTATGGGCACTCACCTTTCCACTTGATCGTAGCGCAGAATATCATATCGAATGTTTCATTTTTAGTATCACTTTGCTTTGCAGTGGTACCACCCCATGACCATTTCTTGGGATCCTAAATCCGGTCTCAAATCTCGTCTCTTCGTTTGTAAAATGCGAGGAAGTCGTCATTATCAAGATAGTCCCGATACCTGATGGTCAACGCAACGACAACTCTAAATCCTACTGGTTATACACTGCTCCATACCCATTCCTCCAGCAAGCTCGTGCTCCATCCGTGCTTCCCCCAAGTAGAGCAGCTCCCTTAAGTAGGCTTCGACTCCACAAAATCAGAATCAGAACCCCCGGAGCGCATCATATAAGGAGCCGGTGGGTGTAAGGTGGATCTCTGGTGGCTAAAGTTGCCACGGGAGAGTAGTTTTGCCACTATTTCGACTCGTGGCGGAAGAAATGCGCTGGGCAGATTGCGACTGTCGGTTGTGCCACTTTGTATGGCTAGTACTGCTGCGCGCGATATGGCTAATGGATCCAGCGATGCCATCACGGAAGGTGGCTGTGCGCCCGCCAGGAGGTCACTGGGGCAGATAGCAGACTGATAGGTGGGTCCCATGTGATGCATCAACAATTTTACCATATCTACGGACGATCTACAGATCGTCCGTATCGCCCAGAAAACAAAGATAGGAGAGACGCTGGTTGAGGTTGTAAAAGCGCACCGAACTGGTTCGGTTAGCCGTACTGATACAAGAGGCGGTCAGAATTAGCTCTCCTCGCACTTTATCGAAACGCCCATGTCGGCGAGATCGAGATGATAAGGGAATCGACACCGTCATAATCAAAAGATTTCGATTATCATGTCAGAGAGATCATCGATACATACTTGTTGACAACCAAAGGAAGCCAGAACGTCTTGAGGTCATCCTCTCTTGGCAGTGAGATGCCGCCGGTTCGGGACCGTCTTCCAAAACAGAGCTTTGGGTGTTTGAAGACCCCACACCCCGTCCGAGACAGGATATATGGTTGACAGCCATGGCGCATATCATGGCTTGATTGCCAATGTATGGTGTGGTTCATTTGGCAACTGGGCTGTGTTCATACAAGTTTTTGATTACGTACTTCTGGTCCCCGCAAACTTCAGCCAAAATGGCATCGGATAGCCTACAGTAGTATCGCCCACAAGGTGTCGAATGTATGTGTGCATCTGTCTTGCCAAACCGGTGCTAGGTCGCGGTCACGGGTTTGACGGGCCACATACAGCTACTACCTGCATGCCTGTGAGGGGATATCTCGAGCGCCACACTGACATCAAGCTAAGCCTTAATTATACCGCCAGAGACGGTGCAGTCGAGCCCGAGAGCGCGGTTATCACGCACGACAACACAGCCGGGGGAAAAACTGCCGGAGGTGGAAGAAATCGTGCCTTGCAGGCTTTACCACTCGAGACGCTGAGTTGCCTGCTGACGCGCTGACTGAGACAGATGGATACGATGAGTCTGAAAGAATTATACTCTTCAGATCCGACGCTGCGACCCTGACAGCGCCCTGGCCCGGTAGACATGAGAGAAGCATTACGGCTGAAAATGACCCTTTGCATTAACGTGAGACAAGGAGGGCAAGCGACTCAAACGATTAGGCCGATTAGGGACCATGTCCGAACGGTTTCGAAAGAAAAATATAATATGAAATTTTGGAAGCTGCAACTCCTAGCAAAGGCTTCTAAACGGCCCTGGTGATTGAAGTGATGGCTAAACACCTCATAATCTTACGAATTCGGGTCTTTGGACGACAACGCCCCTAAGCCACCCTCATCACACTACAGTAAAGAACGCGACCTTCTGCTGTTCGCGTTGCCTTCTTTATGGTAAGAAGTTGATAAGGAGCCAAGTAAGAAGTTCGGACATTGTTGGTAATTCAGGCAAATGCGGGGGGACCGTGATGAAGTGGAAGTGGGCACGGTCAACAACACGGGCAACGGGTCATCCCAACCAACTCATTTTCGAGTTGGCATCCACGCATTTCGGCCCACTTCGTGAAAAAAAGGTCTGGTTTGGCCTGCAGCTGGCCACAGACAACGAGACAAGGCAACCTCGAAAACAAGAGCGCCATTCATCCCAACACGGCAGTCACGTGTGTCAGCGCTAAGACACTCATCGACCAGCTCGCACTAGCTTTGCAAGTCAAAAGCAGAATAAGAACACCATTATTCGTATTGAAATAGGTCGAGCATGGTATCAGATCATACCTCCTCGCACCCCTTCTACTATGAGCTTTGCAGAGACAGCGCTATCTGTTCTCGGCTCACCACCTATCGCCGGCCCTGGACGATTTCTGAGATCACTCCCCGACATCGTTCGACGCATTCTCCCGCATGCTCGGTACTCATCGTTTCTGGAGACAGTGGCTACCGGCTCGCGCGGCTGTGATATACCGGCCTGTAAAACGCCCTCTTCGCCCATTCAAGACAACACTCATTCAAAGAAGTCCGTTTCTCAGAGCGTCCAGCCCCGCCATATAGGCGCTGGTGACTTGAGCTGGGAAACACCAACTCCACTACCGTATCCTGACGACTTGGTTTTCCGCATCCTATACAAGACACACGGAAAACATGCCTGGATGAACGGCCGAACAATTGAGAGTGTAAAAGTGTTGAAGTGGTTAGGAGGTGAGCACCTTTTCACAACGACATGCGCCGTGGTTTCTCAATGTGTATTTCAGAGGGCATTATGTCTTCTGCGCACATTAAATCAGGAAATATCAGAAAGCGATGTAGAGATGGATGGGAGTCCGTGACTTTCAATTACATTTGCAAGACGTAAGTTACGTGGCCCTTTGCAGTTGGTTCTGTCAGACAACATTCTTTTAGCTGGGACATGTCAAAAATGGGACAATGGGACGGCTTCTACTCCGAGGTCAGGACCCATCACATCACCTGGGATCACCGGGAACCTCAGGCTTACAGTAATTCTGTAGTTGGCGTTGTACAAGTCGTCGCGGTATCTTCTACCTCTGCAAGGAGATGTAGTTCCTCACGTCATGGGAGTATACACTGGTCCCGGGAAGATCGATATTGCCATGGACTTACCTCACCCTGTATTCTGGATGGAGGCTTCTGCCTCTATGCCCGTGGTTTTGAAGGACCGCGTTGTTGAAGCTTTTCAAAAGTTGCACGAACGAGGGATAGTTCACGGAGACGTTGCTCTCAGACACATCCTCATCGGCGCGGACGCACGAGTCACACTTATTGACTTTCAAGCGAGCCGAGCGGACGACCCAAACGAGGACTTGGGTCTCGCAGCGACATACCCTGGTGAAAAGGAGCTGGAGATGCGCCGAGTCAAATTTCTGCTCAATATGGACAATGCTCGGCAAAAAGAATTTCGGAAGAGCAAGGCAGCGCACAAACGTACAGCCCGAAACAGCGCTCGGGCGCAGCGGCGCCGGGAACTGCTACGGCACGGGATCACCATGGGCCTGCCCGTGGACGAACCAGCGCCTCTGGCTGATACCCACGAGCCACCAGTCCCCCTGGACGAGCTGGAGAGGTACTGGATGGAAGACGCAAACGACGATCCTCGACGGTTCATAGTCCCTGGTTCTAGCGAGTCAGAAGTTGCCAGAGCTATTTCTTCATTCCTACAACAGATACGAGATATGGAAGAATCGGATGGCGATTGGAGTGTGGCCGGCAACAGTCCCTCTTCCCCTCGGTCGGCTCTTGCCTCGCCCTCCTGTCGGCTTGAGGACAGTGTTCCAGAGTTGCCACCATCTATCAAGGTTCGCGACTTCGCGTACGAATCCACATACAGGCATCCTATTTGTGGCCCGCAGGCTGTACACGTGAGTCCTGGGGATCCTTCCTGTTTCCTGGGCTCAGCAGAAGCTGGTGGTCCTGGAAACAAGGGCACCAGTTCGACCCCTACTTCCAGCTGTATGAAGAGACGTCGGGAGAGTGACGAGGAGGAGCGAACCACTTTCGTGGAGAGATTGCCCACTGGAAAACGGACTAGATTGTCCTCGGAGGAGAGTAGCACCGGGGTCGCTTAGAAAGGGACGAGAGGTACTGATTGTAACTAAGTATAGTATGACATCGGCGGCTTTACTGTATTTGTGTTCACACTAGACCCCTCTGTCGTAAGTTATGACTGACTGACAGGCCGATCCGCGCGCTTCGGGCGTTCTTCGACTAGTCTCAGGCCTCAGACAAGGACCTCGGTCATACGGGACCATCGTTTGCGATTGCGCTGCAGAACTGTAGTGTCGTAGTGCCCCTGCCTCATACAGTATCACGGACAATGTGTGGGCCCACGATCGGAGGGCGATAATCTCGGCTAGGGTTGTAACCGAGAGTTTGGAGGGACACCAACTAAGCGCCTCAGTCTTCTTGTGAGAATCGCACCCAACGGCGGTTCGGTTTCACGCTTGGATCGTATATAAATCTTTCGACATGCCTCGCTTCTCACTCCCCCGCCTTCTCCGTTCTCTTGTTCAGAATGGCGTCAAAGGATCCCGTCTATGATGAAAAAACTGGCGCTCCAAAGTTGGTCGCCGAGTCAGACTCTTCTAATGTCGAGACCGGGGGCGGTACCCCAGAGAGGACTCTCCATCGTCAACTGAAGAACAGACATATTGCCATGATCAGGTGCAGCTCCTTCGACCAGTCGTTTTTCCTTTTCTCGCTCATATGTTATATTTTCCTGAAGTATTGGCGGTGTCATCGGAACGGGTCTGTTCTTGGGCACAGCAAACTCTCTTGTGGCTGGTGGACCTGTTGGTCTTTTGCTTGGTTACCTCACCGTCGGTTCTATATGCTATTCTGTCATGGTATGTATCGTTGTGTTAGTCTCGCGACAATACTTCAGGCTAAGTACGATCCCAGATATCCCTCGGAGAAATGATTGCGTACCTCCCCATACCCGGTGGCCACATCAAGCTGGCCGAGCGTTTCGTCGATGGAGCCTTCTCTTTCACCATGGGTTGGAACTACTGGTATAATTGGACTATCATTCTTCCTGCAGAATTGAGCGCCGCGTCTGTGCTGGTCGACTTCTGGGACAAGAACACGGATCTCAATTCACTGTGGATTTCGATTTGCATAATCGTCGTTGTTTGCATCAACTTTTTGGGAGCAGGTGGGGCAACTCGCACTTTCTCTCACAGTTCCACGTGACAGCTTCTGGCCTACAGGCGCATACGGAGAAGCTGAATTCATCTTTGCTTCCATCAAGGTCATCACTATCGTTGGTTGGTTACACGCTCGTGTCGCCGACGTTACTTGTTCCTCACGGTGTTTCAGGCCTCATCATTCTCGGCATTATTCTCGACCTCGGAGGTGGGCCTGACCACGACCGTCTTGGTTTCCGCTTCTGGAAAGACCCTGGTCCTTTCGTTCAATACCATAAAATTGCCGGAGCTAAGGGCCGCTTCTTGGGTTGGTGGGCTGTGATGACCCAGGCTGCCTTTTCTTTCATTGGAACCGAAATCGTTGCCGTACGTGCTTCTCCGCGTCACCCATAACGTCGTTTGCCCAGTCTGCATGCACAGATCGCCGCTGGAGAGGCGAAGAACCCAAGGCGCAATCTTCCCAAGGCAATTCGTCGCGTGTACATCCGTATCTTGCTTTTCTACATTGGCGGTGTTACTGTCATCGGTCTCCTCGTTCCTTCCAATGACCCGAATTTGGGACTCAATAAAGGGACTGCTGCTGCGTCTCCCTTCGTCATTGCAATCAAGCGTTCGGGCATCAAAGCTCTTCCTCATGTATGCCATCGCCGCTACTTGGTTTCTTTCGCCTGACACTCGACCTTATTAGATCATAAACGCCTGTCTACTAACTTCGGCTTGGTCAGCCGCCTCCAGCGACATGTACACCAGTTCGCGCGCCCTCTGTTCGTATAATTTTCTCTTCCTGGGACATGTTTCCTAACGACGTTCCATAGATGGTCTGGCAGTTGCGCATAATGCGCCTGCCATTTTCAAGCGCACGACTCGTAATGGCTTGCCTTGGGTTGCACTATTAACCTCGACCGCCTTTTCATTCCTTGCATTCATGGGCGTCAGCTCTGGTTCGGGCAAGGTGTTCAACTGGTTCGCCAACATGACTGCTGTTGCTGGTCTGATGACCTGGTTCGGCATTGCGGTGACGTACATCCGTTTCTATGCCGGTACCAAAGCGCAAGGTCTGGATCGCAGCAAGCTCCCATACTCTTCCGTATTGCAGCCGTACGCTGCCTGGTACGCTGCGATTTTTTGCCTCCTCATTTCCATCGTACGTTCTCTTGCTGTCTATGATATTGTACGTGAGATCTGACGATGCTATTCGTTACAGTTCAGCGGCTGGGCTGTATTCCTGAAGGACAACTGGGACACAGCAACTTTTGTAACTAACTACCTTCCTCTTATCCTGTTCCCGATCCTCTACATCGGAGCGAAGTTGTGGAAACGTTCGCCGATAATTCCCGCTTCGGAAATGGATTTCTACAGTGGTCTTGCCGAGATTGAGGCCGAGACATATGATGAACCTCCTCCTCGGAATAGGTGGGAAGCATTCTGGCAGTGGCTGGTATGTGTTTTGGTTTTGATTTTTGGACCGACTTCTGAATGCGGATTAGATGTGATCATGGCAGTGTTGTGCGACACAGCCTTCGCCTACTCGATGTATACTTTTCTAATTGTAAAATATAAAATTAATTGCTGCATCAGTGGCGTGCCTGGTCGCGTGCTCCATTCTTCGACCAGCGCTGTATGTCGATGGGCATTAGGAATCCTGCTTCAGCTCTGGCTGTATGACATCTCGGACACTGCTCCGGCTTCTCTCAGGGCATTCACATTGTCTGTAGGCTATTTGCGGAGTCCAAATGGCCATTGGTTTCTATTCTTGCGAAGAATCACCCAAGGAACTAGTAAGCTGCCTCACGCCTCACGTAAATGGTCGGCCCATCCGTGCATCAGCCGCAGCTGGCAGTTTGCTAGTGTTCTAAACTAACACATAAAGCTGTCTGGGTACTTCAGTCCCAATGAGCACCGGTTCACTCCCACACATCTGTTCGCCATGTCTGCCAGGGACCACGACCTGTCAAACAAAGGTACTCCTGGGTCTGATATCTACACCGAAAAGGTCGACTATGTCGAGTCGAACGCCGTGCCTCTCCACCATGCTCTTCAGCGCCAGCTGAAGAACAGACATATCGTGATGATAAGGTACTTGCGACTTTTCTCGGCTGGATTCCTACTCTCTTAAAGGCTTATCTCTTCCCACTTAGTATTGGAGGTACGCGATCGTGAGACCATGTGCTCATAGCCCTCTGATCACGCTGTCGGCAACTCAGGCGTCATCGGGACTGGCCTGTTCCTGAGCTCTGCCAATGCTTTGAGACACGGAGGACCTGTCGGCCTCCTCCTGGGGTATATAGCTGTTGGGTCGATATGCTACAGCACCATGGTTAGTCGCGAAGCATCTCGTTTACTTTCCTTCCGCAGTCGTCTCGAGTTTGTTTTTTTTTACAAATTTTTTTATCATGATGTCCAGATCTCCCTTGGGGAAATGATTTCTTATCTTCCTATCCCCGGCAGCCATATCAAGCTGGCAGAGCGCTTCGTCGACCCGGCGCTCTCCTTCGTATGTGGATTCACGATATAATCGTGTGACCAGCCTCGCTGATAGCCGCACTGTTGAGACAATGGGCTGGAATTATTGGTATAACTGGACAATCGTTCTTCCTGCGGAACTGAGCGCTGCTGCTATTTTGGTCGACTTTTGGGATAAAGATACGAATCTTAACTCTGTTTGGATCACCATTTGCTTGGTAGTCGTGGTCGCGATAAACTTCATGGGAGCAGGCGTGTCGCGTTGATTTCCTGTGCGTGCGCTGGAGCTGATGGGCACATATCAAATCTGGATCGCAACAGGTACATATGGCGAAGCCGAATTCATATTTGCTTCAATCAAGGTTCTCACTATCACGGGTAAGATATGAGCAATTTTGCGTCGCTTCTCCCACGGTACTCACATGCTTGTGGACACGGTCACATTCCAGGTCTGATCATTTTGGGCATAGTCCTTGACCTCGGCGGTGGTCCCGACCACGACCGTCTTGGTTTCCGCTATTGGAAACATCCTGGCCCTTTCGTCCAGTTCGACGGTATCCCCGGCGCAAAAGGTCGCTTCCTTGGCTGGTGGGCCGTCCTGACTCAGGCAGCCTTCTCTTTCATTGGCACTGAAATCGTCGCCGTGAGTTCTGCCGGCGTGCGTGGCCATTCAGCGAGGGTGTTGAAAGTTTTATTGTCTTCTAGATCGCGGCCGGCGAGGCGAAGAACCCGAGACGCAACATCCCGAAGGCAATTCGCCGTGTGTACATCCGTATTTTGTTGTTCTATATCGGCGGCGTTACCGTCATCGGCCTGCTTGTACCGTCAAACGACCCGGGCCTCGCTTTGGGAACCGGTACCGCGGCCGCCTCGCCTTTCGTCATCGCTATCAAGCGTTCTGGTATCAAGGCCCTCCCACAGGTACGCGGTCCCGGATGCCCTATCGAACTTGAGGTGAACGGATTCGTTGTCCTAGATTATCAACGCATGTCTCCTGACCTCTGCTTGGTCTGCGGCCTCGAGTGATCTGTACACAAGTTCGCGCGCGTTGTGTGAGTGTTATATTTCGAGGCATAGCCATCCCGCTGAGCCATTGCCCCCACACAGATGGTCTCGCTCTTGCTGGAAATGCTCCCGCGATATTTAAAAAGACTCTTCGGAACGGATTGCCGGTTACTGCACTCATCGCCTCCTCTTCGTTTGCTCTCTTGGCATACATGGGTGTCCACTCGGGCTCAGGCAAGGTGTTCACCTGGTTCTCTAATATGACGTCCGTCGCGGGTCTCTTGACCTGGTTCGGCATCTCTTACACGTATACTCGGTTCTACGCTGGCTTGAAGGCCCAAGGAATCGACCGCAAGGGCTTACCGTTCTCTTCTCGTCTGCAGCCTTTCGCGGCGTGGTATTCCACCGTCAGTTGCCTCGTCATTTGTCTGGTGCGTGCCCCGTCGCCCAGTATATCGTATATCTCTTCGTTCTCGACTTGACATTTTTGTCCAACCGCAGTTTAGTGGCTGGTCGGTGTTTCTCCGGGGTGAATGGAACACTGCCACATTTGTCACGAGTTATCTCCCTCTCATATTATTCCCGATACTGTATGTCTCCGCGAAGCTTTGGACGCGAGTCCCCGTCGTCAAAGCTTCGGAGATGGACTTTTATACGGGACTGGTGGAGATCGAGGCAAGTACTTATGATGAACCTCCTCCAAAAAATAAGCTGGAAGCCTTCTGGCGGTGGCTGGTGAGCGGTGATTCAGTGCTCTTCATTTTCTTGTCCGCTCATCGTCCTCTGAACAGATGTGATCGGTGTTGTCCAAATCGAGCAAACTCACGTCACATGTTCAACCATTTTGTCGTACTGCTCGGTCTTTGCGTCGTTGCGGTCGCAATTCTTTTGTACATACGGGTATAACAATGTCCTCTTCGTCCTGAATAAGGAGCGCCGAGAGAAGGATATCTTGAGAGTATGAGGCAGTCATAAGATCGATCTCATCACCAGTGCAATCTCTCAGAAAAGCCAGTCGACGGAAACTACTATGCGAGCGCAATATGCATGTCGTATAATGATAGAACGTACCAAGATGAAAGAGCGAATATGACAATGGATGAGTGACTATGAATATTTTTTCCCTGGGAACATCATGCACAAGCGAATGGAAAAGAAAAGTAGGTGCAGCCATGATGTTCATGCCTTCGAGGTTGGGATGTGAAGATTGATTGCTGTAGCGAAGATAAGTAATCAATTAGCTGAAATCAGACGTATGACCACGAACCCCGGAACCAATTCAACGCGACAGATGTCGAGGAAGCTTCGAAATAAAGGATGGCCTTGTTGTCAACGATTCGGAGAACTAGTGACGAACGGGCGGTTGAGGAACAGGAAGAGTACGAATGGGGTAATAAACTACCGTTGCCATGCACGATGCTCGCTGGTTGCGGGAGAGTTTGCATCCGAAGGACGGCCCAAAGATCGACAGGCGAAAGTGGGTCTTTCCCGTCAGATGGGTCTCGACACAACACCAACAGGTCGTTGCAGAGTATCCCAAGGAGGGAACGCGGGGTTTGTTCCGGAGAGAGACATTCAACTTGAATCGGGGAAGTATCGCCTTGGCTATCGATTACCTCGAAAGCAATTGTAGCCTTGCGCACGACTCTTGTCAACAGGAGAGGACCATCCATGATGAGGCGCCTGAACGTAAAAATAAATGACTTTGTGGTGGTGCTGGTAAGGCTGTGAACTTACCTATGGGGCTGCACCAGGGGACTCGGGAATTTCCCTCTAATTCTCGACTGCCATTGAACAAGTTTTGATCGCGATTCGGATTCGCGCTTCCCTTCATTCATGTTTGTCGCTAATGATGAGATCTCATCCAAGGCCTGGTCAAGGGGGTCTAAATAGCCTTCCGCTGGTGGTGTGCTTCTCGCCAGCTCTTCCAACTGCGTGAAAATGATGAAGCACATTCATAGAAAGAGAGTGAATGGTGCGTACGAGAAGGCGGTACCGTGGAATCCTTTGTACTGGCAATAACAGATAGCCTTCCAAGTTCAGCTGTGAGTGGCGGGGATGTAGCCGGCAACGCTTTAGGTAGCTCTTGATACGTCTTCTTTGGCTCGATGTAAGTTGCGGCCCACCGGAAGAATCCGATGTAGTGTTGGCAGCACCGGCACCAGTTGCTTGGGCCGCGAGAGAAGGTGATTGGGGCGATGGACCAGTTGCAGTCCCAGGTCGGTCGGATACCCATTGTTTGATGCGCTGTACAGAATGGTCAAAATTGCTGGAGGCATTGATAAGTGATAGTCATCCAGATAGAAAGTCGACTGTAACCCACTTGATGTAGGTTGAGTACATGCGCATGAACGCAGCATGCGACACGAATGTCCTGGCAATGCCTCTAGCAGCATTAGCTGACAGCGTTCCCTCCGCTTCTTCTTCGGAACGTTGCGGAAGCGACCGCAGTGCAGAATCTGCGGCGAGTTCGAGAGCAGGAAGGAATATATCCTTATGAAACGAAAAAAGAGAATCGAGACCGCTGAACACAATCCTCCTCTCCGCAGCAGGAATGACGGTTTCCTTGGTCGAGCTCACACCACCGAGCAGATTCACCGGGGCCGCTGCTGGCTTGATGTATATGTCGATGAGTTCTTGCAACCCTCTAACATACGTACGTTCGGTTCTGCAGAGAGCGTGATTAAGACACCTCGTATGGGGCAATGATTGATTTCACGTACTCGACAATCTCCTTGACGATCTTCATCCGCCTGCCGCCGTCGTCCTTGAATTTACGCTCTTCGCCGTTAATCGACCCTCCACTGTCTATAGTCACGATGCTACTCGTCTGAGACGAATTCAGGCTGCGCAAGTGTGCGATAGACTCTGGAGACCGTAATTGGTCCGAACTGCCACTGCGAGAAGCGGCAAGGGAACTAAGAGTACCGTCCGACGTCACACGTCCGCTGTCGGTAGTGGTAGGCCGCCGAGGACGAGGCCCACTACCTGCTATATCAGGAGACGACTGCGAGTACATACTCATGAGTGTGAGTTGCGTCACCGACAAGTCGTTCATATCCCTCAAGTAAGCCATGACTGATCGAAGCGCGCGGGTATAAGCCTCGCGTGCCCTTTCCTCTTCTCGACGCTGTACTTGCTCAACC
Source organism: Lactarius akahatsu (assembly GCA_021524915.1). Classification (NCBI taxonomy): domain Eukaryota; kingdom Fungi; phylum Basidiomycota; class Agaricomycetes; order Russulales; family Russulaceae; genus Lactarius; species Lactarius akahatsu. Next base: position 25,463 of record JAKELL010000453.1, read on the forward strand.
GTCTCGGAAGATATAGGACTGGGGGTCAACAACTGCTGTTCGTCATCTTCGGTACTAGCCAGGCTAATACCTGAGGAAAACGGTCCTGGCGAGGGCAAAGGGGAAGACAGCGTGGGTGGTCCTCCGATAGGTAGGAAACTGCGTCGTTTCGCGACACGACTCGTGAGCGAAAGTGGAGAAAGGCTGGGAGACGAAGGAGCGACGGAAAGTAAACCCGGTGATGGTGCGAGAAAAAGGCTTGGTGAAGAAGGTATCTCCTTCGTATCCACTTCTTTAGGCCCAATTATGGACGGAGAAACTGATATTTCTGGAGCCGTACCGGGGATATCCATGCCAAGGGAACCTGTAGATGAGAGCCGCACGTCCATCAGAGATATAGGATTCGGACGCGATGCTTCGGAAGGTGTCGACCTCGAGGTTATTGACTCGGCGACAGTGGCCATGCCTGGCTTCACATGGACAGTCGATGGCTTATGTGTTGGGGTATCTGGTCTTAGCTTGCCCATAGACATCTTCTTTAAAAAGCCCCACTTTCCCGGCTGTTGATCCTTGGATCTATCATCTTTCTTGCGCGAACCGCTGCGCTGGCGCGTAGCCGATTTCTCTGCGTCGTACGTAGGGACACTCGGAGGAAGGGGAGAAGTAACTCGGGAGGACCCAAGGATACCTTGAGGCGGGGCTGGTGATGTCGAAGGGCCAGACCCTAGTTCTGAATGCTTCTCCCAAAGGCTGTGATCAAGCGGGATCCGGCCACCTTGCTCACGAGACGGAGACCGAGGACCAATAGTGGCAAACCTTTCAGGAAAAGGTTCTGCATCTGCCAGTAGATTAGATGCAGACGCAGAGGCCACGTATTGAGAGCGGGTTAGGCGACCCAGAGACACGGGAGGGACGGGGGAAGCAAGGGTCGACGGAGGTACTTGGCGAAGCTCACCAGCACTCTTCATGCGACGAAGCTCCCTCTCATTGAGGTAGACGGAATCGGGTGCTTTCCGAAGTCCACTACTATGCTCTGAGACGGCACGAGAAGAGCCTGCAGGAGCATTTAAACCTCCTCTGTTTTTCTCATAGTATGCACGGTTAGGAGTTGTCCGGGTCCGTGTCACACTGTGATTGGGCGGGATGGACGTTGCGGCTATCGGATCAGGTGAAGTTGCAGCACGTCCCAATACTGGCGCACGGATGGGAGTGATAGTGTCTTCATCCTCTTGAGCTCGACCGTCTGATTGACTAAGTTGACTGTCATCTGCATCGGTTGTCGGTGTTTGAGTCGGTATCTCGGCCAGTAGGGTGAAGAGGAGGCAAGATGGGTGTGGAAGGGGAATATGGCGGACCGGAGAAACCTTTGGCGAGCAGGGGCTCCATCAAAGCTTTCCACGGACCCTGAAAAGGATTCCCATCTACAAGGAGAGTTTGGAGAGATACCAAAAGACAGAGCCAGCTTGGTAGGGAATACATCTTGTTTCTTCGTATGCTCAGGGTATGCAACTTGTCCAGAGCATTGAAAGGCGCAGGGAGGGTGGTAATACCAGTCGAATCCGCTATGAGAACACGAAGGGATGTTAATTGAGCTACGAAAAGAGGAAGGGCACGAAGGGGGTTGAAGGAAACATTTAGTTCTTCCAAGCAGACGCAGGATTCCAAAGCCGGAGGAAGAGCGACAAGGAAATTGGCGGAAATGTCCAGAGCCAATAACGTGGTGCCGATGGTAGGGAGGACGGTGGTCAAAAATGCTGGCAAAGCGCTCGCGGTACGCGAGGACCCAATGAGTAAATGTGTCGTGCCTGTGCTCGCAGATGTATTAATACAAGGAGAGAAAGAGAGGAAGAAAAAAGGGGAGAAGGAGAGGGGGCACGCGACCGCACCTGGCTGGACGACGAGGTCTGCGACGGGCACGCCATCGCCACGGACAATGAGGCCGCGACCTTCCTCGGCGATGACAATGGCAGAAGTCCTCTCTTCTTCACGTTCTAACCTCTGGCAAATCATCCACTTCCAAATCGGTATCCTCGGTATCAACATCGCTGATGAGTTCGACCTCGTCACGCTCATCAACCGGTTGCCAAACTCAAGTCACATTGCTTCTGCTGGAGACCAGAGGCGTTTTCGTGACCGCTACTGCTGTTGCTGCGCACGAGAGAGGACCGTGAACGTATACTACCCGAGTAGGATTGAGACCATCGAGTCTGGTCTATGGGAGCTCTGGACTGAGATACAGAAGTGGAGGTGGACATTGACGAGTCTTGGTTCGTGAGATGCACGACGTCATCCGAGGTGATGCCAACACCGATCGCCTGGTCGTCATCATTGGAAGCGATATGCACATGATTCCCAAAGTCACCGGAAGCGAGGGCGCTCCCGGAGCTAGTATAGGCAGCAGAAGAACGAGTTGAAGCGATAGAAGAACCACCGGAGGAAAGGGTAGGGGGACCCGAACTCAGGTATTGAGGTGTGCGGAAAGGGTAGGGATCTGGGAACTGGGAAGGGTCGGGAAGAGGAGAAGACTTGGGAAGTTGAAAGAAGGGACGGGGAGGACTTGACTCGGAATAAAGAATATCATCAGAGTCGGAGGAAGAAGAGCGGGTCAAGTAAGAAGGAAGAGGAGGAAGAGGGTCTTGAGGTATTGCGGCTGGTGAGTCGATGGATTGGATGCGGATTGGGGACGAGAGAGCGATGTGTAAGGAAGGGACCAGTCTGACGCGTCTTCCGAGTTGTTGTATGCCGAAAGATGATTACTTGGGGTTTGAGGTTGAGAATGAAGACGAAAGGGGTGTGCATGTCGAGATTGAAGAGAGGAAAGCCCGAGGGTCATAAGCGAAAGCGAAAACAGTCTCGAAACCGAGTGGCGTGGCGTGGCCGTACTAGCCGTGCAGTAGCCGTGACAAGTCAAGCGCATATATTCAGGTTCACCACCCTAACTCTGGCCCTGCTCGCTCTCCCCAAAACGTAACTTTCTTCCCTCTTCCCCGTCTCCTCTCGGGCACGCCCGCCGCCGCGGCTTCCATGTCTCTTCTTCCTTCCTCTTCTAACTCCACTTTCATCGCAGCTCTCCCTGCCGTTCCCACTCCTACTGACAACTCGTTTCTTTCCGACTTTTTCTCTCGGCGTATCCCCTCAGCGTCCCCTCCTACAATCCCCGCGATGTTGTCCTCCGCTCTCCTACTCCGCCCTCGACATCCAGATGATGCGTTTCGATTACAAACCGTTTCCTCCTTGTGCACTTGAATGCTAGGTTGTTTTCGCCTCCACCTTTCCAACCAGACACGGACGAGATCCCCCGTAAGGTGGACGACCGGTCACTGGCCGGTATTAGGCTGTGCGGTGTGGGTAACCCATGCACACGGGACTGATCCGTGATGAGAAGGGAATGTAAGCGAGAGAGATGGATCTGCTCGTGACGTCGAAAATTATTAGCCAGTCTAAGTATGTAGACGGATTCCGCTCTCTCACCGCTGAAATCCGGCAAGCGTTACGAAGCATCAAAAAGCCAGCTGAGTTTGTTCAGCCAGCCACGACCGCCCCAATTATCACCCGACATATTGGGCGGGAGGCTTACCGAAGCGCACGCATGAGGGTATCGCCGCAGTAGCGTGCGTAGAGAGGTACGCAAAATACAAGACATCCTTTGTATGGCTGTGACATTGCAATAAAGGCGAGCGCCGCTAAACGTCATCCATACCTTGGGTTGTAGATCTCCCCAACCTGGGATCCAAGCAACGGAATACATATTCGAATCGGTACCACATCTTGAGAAGACGCGCCAAGGCTCTCCGCGATAACATCGATGAGTCCCTTCGAGTCGCGTGAAGCATTCAAGAGCACAAGTTGTGACGATTTCGTTGCCTGATCGAGAAATGGCCCAGGAATTCTCTGCGTCAGGTCAAACGCCTGGCAAAAGTCGTCTGCGGAGCTATACTGGGTGTGAAAATTTCCTGTGGTCGTCATGATCGAGTCACTGTGAAGCCACATACGATTGTGATGTAGACACCGTAGTTTGAAATCGCTTCAGGTGTTCATATCGCCAAGCGATTGTAACTTTTGGTTCATGATCGGTTTCATCATTATCATCATTATCCTCGACAGTTCTGACAGCGGTCGACGGTGCCCCATTCGAAGGCCACATGCATTTAGAAACAAATTGCTCTGGTTCTTCGTCGACGACATAAACTTTCTGCCCCGAAACAAGTCCTTGAGAGATAAATATTTTTGGACAAGCTCCCCGTAAGATGAGTGGGTGTCAGGTGCAATCACGAGCAATGAGCATGATAACGGCAAGCCACCCCCCGAGGATGTCATCCAATGGAGGCTATGCCAGACGACGTGAAAACCGTGTACGATGAAAACGACGAAGCGCGAGTTCCAGCAAGGAGATCGACAGGTTTGGAACTCGTTTTCCTTCTGAATGTCGACATCTTAGCCCGGTACCACCGATTTAAATGTTGGGTGGGCGTCAACGCAGAGGCGAAAGACAAGTCGTGCTGGCCCGTGCGGCCCGGCCTGCCCCAGGCTGGAAATCCAGAAAAAATCGCCTCGGACTTTCTATCCATGGCGTCGAATGTCTTTCGGCGCCTCAGACCACCAGCCATTGGAGCACTCCATGTTCGTTTGTTATCGTGCTGAGTGGTTCGCGGCCTAGCTAATCATGTCATCCCTTCCTTCAGGCTGTGAACGCATTCTGCGCCTTTCACCTCTTTCTCAATTACGTGGGGTCAATCCAGCTAGTGCGTTCCTTTCTTCCTTATTGTCAGACCCCCACAGTCTGACGAATCCGACAGGTGAATGGTCCTTCTATGCTTCCCACCATGGCAGTAGACGGCGAGGCCGTTATCGAGAACAGACTCTCCTTTTGGCTCAACCCAGGTTGCCTCGAACGTGGCGACCTCGTCACATTCGAGTCTCCCCTGACACCTGGCTACTTGGTATGCAAGCGACTATTGGGTTTGCCCGGAGACATTATATGTGTTGATCCCACCGGCTTGAAAGTTCCGTCCTCGGAGCACGTAGTCGTCCCAAAGGGTCACCTATGGCTCATGGGCGACAATGCAGACTTCTCAAGGGACTCGCGAGATTACGGACCGGTACCGTTGTCTTTGGTCCGTGGCACACTCTGGGCGAGGGTAAGATTGGTGTGTTCGCTATATACCACTACTCACATCCGAGTAGGTATATCCTTTCAGACATATGACCATCTTCCGCAACCCCACATCCTTCCTCGTCTAGCCCACTACCGCGTAAAATTTAACGAATAACCACCCTGACCATTTGGCTCAAACTTGAAGTTGTCTGTCGACAAGCCGAACCGTCCTGGAGTAGCTAGCTCAGCGTCATTAGATGCGTGTTCTCTGTCACTCACCAAGGACGCTATTACCAAGGCCTTTGAGCTTGTCCACCACCTCACCTACTTCCCGCTTCTGTGCCTCCTCTATACGAGGTTCGAGTTGACGTAATGATCGGTTTACCTCGGCAACTTGATTCGACGATGAGGGTAGTTGTGTGAGGAGTGCAGTGTAGTCTATGGTTATTTAATCAGCACGAGATCTCGAGAGTGAGCGGCCCGTCTACCTTCTTTTGCGCTAGAAAGTGCAGACCACGAGCCGATTTTCTCGTTGCATTGTGCCCGTCGTAACAACACCCTGATATAACTAGGGTCATCCTGCAAAGCTGAGCGTGCGCTTGGCTGGTGCACTCATGTCACAATGCCCATAGCGAACCTTCCGTGCACGCCTTAACAGCATTCTCGTTTTCGCCCTATATCGAGGCGTCAACCGCGCTCTCTTAAGCTGTCGCGTGGATTCTCACCAGCTTGACGTAACATGCCGCAATATTCGCGTTAAAGACACTCCGCGCTTTCGCACACTCACGTTCTAGTGGTGAGGAAGAATCGAAATCGAGAGAAGAGCCCGATGCGAGAGACTCTTCGGCATCTGTAGAAGGAGTATCCTCGCCCTCAGCTGGAGGTGAATGGCTCTTCTCGTCGGTGGCAGGCGGCACAGACGGCTTCCTTCTCTCCGGGAGTTGAGCCAAGCCATTTCGATAGCTTTGCAATGCGTCGTCCCACTTATTAAGACGAAATAAATTGTTCCCTTCTTGCTTAATCTCGTCGGCCTCCGCGAGTCTTGCCTATGTCAATCAGTAAAGAGTCAGTTATGATGCCAAAAGGTTGTCACAATGTACCTGCACTTCTTCAAGGGATCTGGAGACTATTTCCTCCACTGGCGTTCCTTTACCTGGTGTAATCTGCTTCTACGCTCTCTGCACCCTCTGATGTTGTTTGAGAGTTTTGGGATAACTGAGACATGACCGGATGACCGTACACTCCCACCAGTCTTCACTTGCGCGGTGGCGCGTCGCGCGTTCACCTACGGGTGTGTCGGGCCGCTCGACTACGCCCGCGATCATGCCCACACGAAGAGAAACTGTCCATACTAAGCGTACATATTTATCCAGGCGGAAGCAGACGTCATAGAGACGTCATAAGGATATATATAAACTACAGGTGGTCCGGTCTAACTAACCTGACCCCCTTGGAACACATCTGCGTTCTTACGCCACGATGGCCAATTAAGATGATCTATGGTTTTTCGTCGAAAGAGTAAATCATTGTCATGATGTTATTGTTCCTAAAAATACGAAAGTTGGTCAATTGAAAGAGGCGATTCATCAGCAGTCCCGCAACCTTTGTAACAATGTCGACGCCATGTCACTAGAACTGCTGAAGGTAATACCAGAATTTTTCCAACCGACACTCGGACTGACCCTTCTGATGTTCCCTAGGTCAACATACCCCATTCATCATCCGACGAGGTTCCTAAAATGTTGGTGCCAGATGACGCCGAAAGGATGTGTTCGGGGCAATCGATAGAATAACTGTGGCCGAATCCACCAGCTAAGAATTACCTCCATGTATGTGCGAGGATGCCTAGGAGTGAGTGTGAGTTGCTAACACCGATGCAAGTATCTGACAATGTATCTGACACCTTCACACAGAGGCCTTGTCGGCTGCAGCAAGACTGGAGTCCTATCAGTACATGCACGATCTCTTGTGGGGCAAAGAATTCCTTGTACTGAAGTCTGTGCCTTTTGGTGATGAAGGCGAGCTGGAATATCTGGGCGTGGAGGAAGTCAACTGTCTGAAATTATCAGACCTTGAATTTGACGACGATGTTCTTCTATTCCGTCGAGAATACATCACGGCCTACCAGTCACTGGATTTGGGGTCCCCAACAAACGAAAGACCCAGTGCGGCTATAATTGGCCAGCCAGGAATCGGTGCGTGTTTTCCGCTGATTATGGCCATGCCACTAATTGTCTCTTGAATGCCGAATTTACTAGGGAAACCCGTCTTTTTGTTCTATGTCCTGCTTCACTGGTTGAGAAAGAGGCTTCCCACTGCGTTGCAACTAGACAACACTTTTGTGCTCTTCCTACCCGATGGTGCTGACCTATACCCTGGTGATAATCGTCGTTTGGACATCCCTAAAGGAACTGTGCTGCTCACCATGCCGGTGCAGGGGCCAGAACACCGTGTGGTGCCTTTATGGCCGCAGCGAAAAAAGGCAACGCTCGGATCATTCAGGCGACCTCCCCGTATCAGGGTAGCTGGAGAGACTGGCAGGCGCAATGCCATAAGTCTGTACGTGCTTTAACTACTCTCAGGTAGTGTACTGAC
>JAKELL010000454.1:0-33007 GCA_021524915.1 Lactarius akahatsu
GGGTCATATCCCATTAGGAGTGAGAACGGGGACTTCCTTGTTGCCTCATGGGGCCAGTTATTGTGCGCGAATTCTGCCATGGGTAGAAATTGCGCCCAATTGTCCTGACGTTCGTTGGCCCAGAACCGGAGGTATTGCTCGAGCCATTGATTGGTGCGTTCCGATTGCCCATCCGTTCACGGGTGGTATGCCGTGGAGATATTTTGGTAGATGCCAAGGATTCGGCACAGTTCTCGTGTGAATTTTGATGCAAAGCGTGGGTCACGATCGCTAATGATTTTTGCCGGTAGTCCGAATCTTCGAAATACGTGAGTTACGTACAGGGCGGCGGTTTCTTCCGCTGATATCTCCTCGTTGCAGGGGATGAAGATTGACGCCTTGGTGCAGTCGTGATCGGTTACGGTGAGGATGGCGTCATACCCCTGCGATGTCGGCAGTTTAGTGATGAAATCAAGGGCGATGACTTCGAATGGCTTAGCGTCGGGTGTTGGCGTAATGGGTACTAGTGGGGCTCGTGTTGGGCGGTTGTTAACCTTGTGGCGTTGACATTCGGCGCATCCCTGAACGTACTCCGTTATTTGTTTTAGCATGTTCGGCCACCAGTGACTTCGTTCGATGATTCTCGTCGTTCGCTTGATTCCTGGATGGCCGTATACTGGGGGGTCGTGGTGGTTGGCAATGATGGTGCGGATTTCTTTCGGTCCTCCGGTGATTACTCTTGCGCCTTGGTGGTACCACACTCCGTCGATTTTCTTGAGCTTGTGTGGGTCCACCCAGGGTCGTAGAGTATCTTCATCTTGTGCGTGGTTTTCCGGTGATTGCGTGATGACGGTTCGTACGAATACTTTCTCAGGCAAGACGACGACTCCTTCGTTGTCCCTTTCTCCTCGGTCGTAATCGGGTCTTCGCGATAGGGCGTCTGCGCGTCCGTTGTTAGTTCCCTTGATGTGGTGGATCTCGAAATCGTATTCCATGAGCTCTAGGACTTCTCGGGCTACTCGGCGACTTATCTTCTGCGGTGTTTTCCAGTGCGTAAGGTTGAGGTGATCCGAGAAGATTTTGATTTTGTGGGGGGATCCTGCCAGGAATGGTCTCCAGTGTCGTAGTGCCTTGACGATCGCCAGGAGTTCCAGATCATAGATGTCATAGTTGCGTTCCGCTTCGTTTAGGGTGGCCGAGAAGTAGCCGAGGGGGTGCCTTTTCCCGTCTTGCTTCTTCTGTAGGAGTACTGCGCCTACTGCGTATCCCGATGCGTCTACTTCGAGTTCGAATTGGTCTGTCAGCGTGGGATGCGCGAGTACCGGTTCGCTTGTGACTAGGCGTTTAAGGGTTTGGAAGGCTGTTTCTTCGTCTTTGCCCCACGTCCATTCTGCGTCTTTGCGTGTGAGTTTGTTGAGGGCTCGTGCGTATGTGGCAAAACCGCGAATGAAGAGGCGGTAAAAATTGCAGAAGCCTAGAAAGGAGCGTACGTCGCGTACCTTCGTAGGTGTGGGCCAGTCGCGTATGCCAGCAATTTTTACGGGGTCCATGCGAGTCACCCCCTTTTCAAGAATTACCCCCAGGTAATCCATTCGCGGTTGGTGGAAGGTGCATTTGGACGGTTTGAAGTATAAGTCGTGGTCCAGTGCTACTTGAAGTACTGCGCAGACGGCGTCGATGTGCGCTTGAAGGCCTGCATGTTCGAGTGTTGCGATTCCGATGTCGTCCATGTAGACCCGGATGATCGTTCCCATTGCCGCAAAGACTCGGATTGTGTCACCCAGGATGTCGTTCATCATGTTCTGAAATGTTGCTGGTGAGTTCGTGAGTCCGAAGTACATGACAAGTGGCTCAAAAAGTCCGTATTTCGTCTTGAAGGCTGCTTTGTACTCATCCCCTTCCTTGATGCGTATATTGTTGTACCCCCATCGGACATCGAGCTTGGTGAATATGTGCCCGTCTCCCAGGTCGTTGATGAGTTCCGACATGAGGGGTAGTGGGTATTGGTTGCGCACCGTGCATGCATTAATCCTTCGATAGTCCTGTACCGGTCGTAGTTTGCCGTCCTTCTTTTTGATGAAGAAGAATGACGAGGCGTAGGGGGATTTCGATGGTCTGATATATCCCAGTTTGAGTTGCTCGTCCAGCCACGTGCGTAGTTGTCCGTCTTCATCTTGAGACATGGGGTAGACCTTGCAGTCGATACTTGGGGGTGTACCTGGTTTAAAGTCGATCGCATGGTCCCAGGGTCGCGATGGTGGAAATCGGTGGGATGCTTCTTCGCTGAAGATTTTCGCAAAGCGTTGGTATGGTTCTGGGAGAGCTTCCACGATAGTGTTCTGGTTAGCTGCGATGGCCAGTTCGGTAGCTGTTGTGCGTATCTGGCATTCTTCTTCGAGCTTTTGGACGATATCTTCGGCTTCGTCTTGAGTCATTGCACCGGCGATGGTGGTTTGTGTTTCCATGGGGTTGATCGATCGAAGCACTACTGGGAGGGCTCCTTCATGGATGGTGGCGTGCGCCCAGCTGATAGTCGGTTCGTAGGTTGCTAACCAGGGGTATCCGAGGACGAGATCTTCGTTTCCTATGTCGGTGACGAGGAATCTCATGGTCTTAGAGACGTTATTGGTCTGGACGTCTAGATCGATGAAGTGTGTAATGGACCCAGCTTTGTTTTCGGTATTATCGATGTTCCAGATTTTCTTTGGTTTTTCGAGTGCTTGTAGTCCAAGACCCATGCGTTTAGCGAACGCGGGTCTTATAAAGTTGTCGGTGGCTCCGGAGTCGACGAGCCCTTTGATGTCGGCCATAGAGTAATTTGTACGAATCGATACTGGAATTCGGAGCGAACGGTAGCGAGTCATGATTACAGAATTACAATTGACTGCCCTCACCCAGGCCGATGGGTTCAGGCGTCCTGAAAACCCTCTTGGGTCCAGAGATCTTTAAATACGAGGTCCTTGACCTCGTCACTTGCTCCCCTTAGCGTTTCCATCCACTCCTTGGCCTGTTCTTGTGGGGTGGTGTCTGCTCGTCGTGCCGTCGTGGGTTCTTGATTGTAGCTAGTGTCCGCATTGCGGCTCGTGCTTGCGTACGGTTGGGCAGGTTGCCGCGGTTTTCTGGGGCGTGTGCACTCTCGTGAGAAGTGGCCGGGATTGTTACAGTTGTAACAAATGACTTCCCTCATATCCCGGCGTGGTCCGCCTCCTCGGTTTTGTCCTGGTCCTCCTCTTGGCGGGAATGGTGGTCGTTGGTAATTCCCTCGGTTTGGGTCTCCTACTTCGGCGACGCGTGCGCGGGTTCGATCCGCCGATGTGTCCATAGCGTTTGGGTCATAGCGAGGTGGTGGAAATCTGGGTGGTGCCCATTGTGGGGTATACCCCCGGCCTTGCTGTGGTCGTTGTAGTGGTGCACTACGGGGTGTCGTGTTGAGTCCTAGGCGAGCGCGTAAATGGATGTATTGTTTTTGTCGTCTTAGCGCCGCCTCCTTCCATTCGTTGAAGGTTTGGGGATCGTCCAGCTCGTATATCTTTGTGAAGAGGGCTCTCGGAAGGCCCGCCGTGAATCGGTCCAGCGTTTGGCGGTCGTTGAGGCGATAGTCAGCCTTCCGCGCTAATTGTTCGAAATTGGTGACGTACGAGTCAATATCGTCGCCAACCATTTTAAACCCCTTGGCTAGTGTTGCTTGCGCCTGCTCCTGCTCGAGTACGTTCGAGAAACGGTCCGAGAATCCAGCTGTCAGGGTGTCCCATAAGAATGGGTCGTATCGACTTCGCCCCTGGTGTAGCTCGTTGTTGAGCCATTGGAGGAATCCGAGCGTCCAGTTGGACACTCGCGGGCCTTTGATGAATCCTAAGAACAGTAGGCAACGTCGATAGACATTGGTCATGATTGGTGCCTCTGAGTTCTGTCCCCAGTATATGTGCCATTGTGTGAGGAAGGACTCGTACTCATCTCGATTTCCGTCGAATATGGTCGGGGTTTCTCCCACTAACTTGTCTGATCCGTGTGGTGCTCCCAGCGCTGGTCCTGCCACTGGCGGTGGCGGAGGTGGTGGTCCCCCGCCAAATGGATCTCCTCCGCCTCCCCCTCCGAATTGAGGTTGTCTTTCTCTATGTGGAGGTCTTCCACCTCCGGGTGGTCCTTGACCGAAGGGGCCTCCGGGTCTTCTGGGTGCTGGGGGTCCTCCTGCACCCGGCGGTGGGTCGGGGATATCTGGGCCTACTGCTCTGAAAATGGCCGCATCGTCTGCGGTCATGCGGTGTCCCGTCGTCGGGTTGATGGGGCGTAGGTAAGACTCCGCTTCTTCGGTGATTCTCCTCGCTTCTTCGAGAGCTAGATCCTCCTGGGTGATCGTCGCTGTTGCCATATCTATAGGTGGGTGTACTTCGATGTTTTCGGGTTCGTTGATGCGTAAGGACTCAGCTGTTTGTATTATCTCCCCTACTTCGGACTCTTCGTCGTTGTCGGATTCTTCGTCGTCTCCGCTGGTTTCGGATGGTGCGGGGGTTCTTGGTTCAGATGTGCTGGGTTCTTGTTCTGGTTGCCCGTCGATGCGCCCCCACTCTTCGCGTGTGGGCAGGTTTCTGGAGTCGATATCGCAGTTGTAGTTTCTTCCTGCGGGGCGCACTGCGTCGTAGCGGTTGCCTATGGGGTTCCAAGTGATCTCGACCCAACACAGGTGATCGAAATTGAACTCAACGGGGCGGTATCGGGTTGGGCCCGATGCAAAGTCTACGAAGTATCCGGTTTCTCCTCTGTACTCTCTCCACCTGGCGGCTCCTAGGAACTGTGTCGGTACGTTGCGGTCTCCTCGTCGTTCGAGGGAGTAGGTCTGAAAATCTCTCCACTGGTCTCGAGTTGTGAACGCCACGTTGAAGGATCTTGGTCTTAATGTAACGCCACCACTGGCGTTAGTCCGACTTGGACACGAAAGGGCGTTCACGACTTAGCAGAATGTTTCTTCAAGGTCACGTGACCTGATCACGGGATACACGGCGTTTTACTGGCACGTGATCCGAACGTACACTAGGGCAAGTCGTGCCACTAGGTAATCCGATAATCGATGAAGACGACTTGCTCGGAGCGAGACAAGCGAAGCACGCGTAAATAGATGAGAAAGAGTGGTGAATTGAAGAAGACCAAGATGGCGAATCTTGGTCTTTCTAGGCCACTATTTATACATATACGAGGCAGCTTTAAAGCTCCTCTCCAACCCGTATGACGAATAGCTAAAGTAGCTCGAACCCTACTATCGCTATCCTAGTTATGAGTCATGCCACATCGGCATGTGATTCTACTGCGCGCTGACTGATCTCCTTAGTCCATGACACATTGCGACTTACTAACGTGGTCATATCCGTATAGTAAGCGTCCGTTCTTTCGACCGTGACATTGGTCATGATCGGCGCCTCTGAATTCTGTCCCCAGTAGATGTGCCACTGCGTGAGGAAGGACTCGTACTCATCTCTATTTCCGTCGAATATGGTCGGGGTTTCTCCTACTAACTTGTCTGATGCGTGTGGTGCTCCCAGCGCTGGTCCCGCTGCTGGTGGCAGTGGGGGTGGTGGCCCCCCCCGAAAGGATCTCCTCCACCTCCTCCTCCGAATTGAGGTTGCCTTCCTCTATGTGGTGGTCCTCCGTTTCCTGGTGGTCCTTGCCCAAAGGGTCCTCCGCGTCTTCTGGGTGGTGGAGGTCCTCCTGCACCCGGTGGTGGATCGGGGACATCTGGGCCTACGGCTCTAAAGATGGCCGCGTCGTCTGCGGTCATACGGTGGCCCGTTGTTGGATTGATGGGGCGTAGGTAGGATTCTGCCTCTTCGGTAATTCTCCTGGCTTCTTCGAGGGCCAGGTCTTCTTGGGTGATTGTTGTTGTTGCCATGTCTGCGGGTGGGCGTACTTCGATACTCTCGGGTTCGTTAATGCGTAGGGACTCAGCTGTTTGTATTATTTCCCCTACTTCGGATTCTTCGTCGTTGTTGGTTTCTTCTTCGTCCCCACTAGTTTCGGATGGTGCGGGGGTTCTTGGTTCGGACGTGCTGGGTTCTTCTTCGGGTTGTCCGTCTATGCGTCCCCACTCTTCTCGTGTGGGTAGGTTTCTTGCGTCGATATCGCAGTTGTAGTTTCTTCCTGCGGGTCGTACTGCGTCGTATCGGTTGTCTACGGGGTTCCAGGTAATCTCAACCCAACACAAATTGTCGAAATTGAACTCAACGGGGCGGTATCGGGTTGGCCCCGACGCAAAGTCTACGAAGTATCCTGTTTCTCCTCGGTATTCTCTCCACCTAGCGGCTCCTAGGAATTGTGTTGGTACGTTGCGGTCTCCTCGTCGTTCGAGGGAGTAGGTCTGAAAATTTCTCCACTGGTCTCGAGTTGTGAACGCCACGATGAAGGATCTTGGTCTTAATGTAACGCCACCACTGGCGTTAGTCCGACTTGGACACGAGAGGGCGTTCACGACTTAGCAGAATGTTTCTTGAGGTCACGTGACCTGATCACGGGATACACGGCGCTTACGGGCACGTGATCCGAGTATACACTAGGGCAAGTCGTGCCACTAGGTAATCCGATAATCGATGAAGACGACTTGCTCGGAAGGAGACAAGCGAAGCACGCGTGAAGAAACAGATGAAGGTGGTGATTTGAAGAAGACCAAGATGGCGAATCTTGGTCTCCCTAGGCCACTATTTATACATATACGAGGCAGCTTTAAAGCTCCTCTCCAATCCTGTATGACGAATAGCTAAAGTAGCTCGAACCCTACTATCGCTATTCTAGTGTTGACTCATGCCTTGATGGCATGTGATTGTGCTACGCGCTAACTGATCTCCTGTCCATGACTCATTACTACTTACTATCGTGGTCATATCCGTTTAGTAAGCGTCCATTCCCGCGGCCGTGACACTTGAACTCACAGACGTCTTAGTACTTGTCTTTAGGTGTGTAGTAGTATTGGTATAGAGTTCCTTCACCCTCTGAAGTTACTTGTCTTTAGCTTTTGCTATTAACACTTCGCTCGTTAGTTCTGCGCTTCAACATCTGCCTCATCCTCGCTATCTGTCTGTTACTGTGCTTGGCCCTTGTGAGGCAAGTTGCTTGAAGACTCGTACACCTGGTGGATCTAGCCCCAGTGCCCACAGTGGTCACGTTCTTGCTTAAGACGTGTATCCATATCCGATAAGTTGCCCCCCGGCTCAAGGCCACTCTGTCATCACTCAAGTTGAGCATCGTTAGGGCGAACCTAACGCAACATTAAGACCAAGCTCCCTGTACCAGTACGACACAGTGGCGCCCACAACCAGAGATCGTTGGGGCTGGAATCAAGTCCAATCATACACCATCCCTAGAAGAGGAGAACGAGATGTACCCACACGCTATTTGAAAGCTGCCAGGTGGAGGACGCATAGAGGAGAAACCGGCTACTTCGTCAATTTCCCAAACCGACCAAGTTGCTACTACCCAGTTGAGTTCAGCCATGAACATACCTGTTGGTGTATACTCACCACAAACGATACAGGAGTACGAACAGTTGTCAGACCTATGACCCACGAATACCGGTGCGACATCCTAGAAAGCGAAGTAGTTCCCCCAACCAGAGTAGGGCCCATCAATGGGGCAACCACTGACAGTACCACAGAAGAAGAAAGAGACTCAGGATCCGAACAAAATGACAACGAGTCAGAAGAGGAGGACCACCTCTCCCAAGTAAACGCTGAAGAACAGGAAGAACTAGCAAACCTCGCCACAGGAATCACGCTCAACGAAGCTCCCCAAGCTGAGCATATTATAATACACCCGCCAAACGAGATAACAACCACACAGACAGAGCCAGTCTACGCACTCCAACTAGACCCCGCACAGCGACCACATGAGGGAGTCCCCACCGACCTACTCCCTATAGACCCAAGCACGGGACACCAAATGACAGCAGACGACGCAGCACTGATGCGAGCCATAGGGCCAGACGAACCAGACCCCCCAGGAGGAGGACCACCTGGAGGAGGCCCGGGAAGGGGCCATGATGAACAGCGCACATGAAGGTGTAGCGGTATGACACCTCGCTACGTCAAGCTCAAGTGTGAACTGGAAATAAAGTGAACTGTCAGGTGAGCACACCCAAGCCTGGCGCAGAGATAAATCACGCGCTAACGCACAGTCACGGCGGAGGGACAATCAACTCAGAGTCTTTATGCAAGAACTCAAGATGTCAAGGTCACGCCGTGGTACGCTGAGTGGAGAACCAAGAGGACAAGTTAGATTGGTAAGGAGTAAGGAATACAAAGGAATGCGCACCTGAGTGGAGAACCAAGAGGACAAGTTGGTTCCACTCAGGACGCTACAGGAGAGTTTATATACGCTACTGTGGCTGAGCTAAGGACTAGGAGTTGACAACCAAAGTCTATTCAGCACTCAACTGGCAAGACAGCGCAGAAGAGGCAAAGGCGTTTGGGTGGTATAATCCAAGAAGTCAAGCTTAGGTCTTCAGCGACCATAAGCCAGAGCCTATATACATGTCCAAGGAGGTTTGAACCCCAGCTTGGAACTCCGAAACCCTAATACACGGATCCTAGGAATGAGTCACAGTCGAGTCAGAGATAACAATCCACCAATGGCAGTAAGGCGCAAAGGTATGAGTCAGAGATAAGCATCTGCAGCTGTATGAGCGCTGCTTCCATCCAATCAGAACACGAACGTGGTACAATACATCAGAATCAAGGCACAATCGATCAGGCACATACAAGTCATCACAAACACGAGGCATTCGAGACCGGTCCAGGCACAAGCTCATCTGGACCCTTCTGGTGCAAGTCTAGCCAGGTCACGTGCCAGGGTCACGTGACGGGCGTTTGATGTAAGATCACGTGATCCTACTCCCAATATTCTTGAGCGTTTCCAAGGTAGGCGGGAAGGTCACGTGACTTAGCTGGTTTCTGGGCGTGTTCAGCCACAAGTCTCATAACTTCAATTTCTTCTTCAGCATATTCAGCACGTGATCGCTTCACAGCAGTGTTTCGAGGTCTTGCAGGGGTGTTCGGGGGACCAGTTACGGGCGAAACTGTAACATCTGGACTCCCCTTGTATTTCGTCCTTGTACTCTGACCTTTGTTCTTATCTTTATTATGATGTCACTATGATATCATATTCCAGACCTTTCTTGTTCTATACGCCTTGTTCTCCAGAACAGTACACTCCTTTGTCCACTTGTAGAACAATGCATCTTGTATTTACTGTGACCAGCTGTTACCTGCATCACCATGTAGTTTTGTATAAGTAGTGTAACTTGTACACTCCTGGTCCACATCAGTTCTCATCTGTTGTGTGCCAGGTATGTTTTCCTCTCTTGTATAAATATCAGTTCTCATCTGTTGTGTGCCAGACACTACCATCTGCTTCACCTGCAAGATCTACTCTGTTGCTGCTTCCAGCCACCCTCTGTATCTCACCACAGTCTACTTTGTTACTGTGAGTATAGTCCCTTCTGTCACGGACGCGTATATTATTTTCCTTATTTTTCTGTATTTTTACGGATTTATTTAAGGAAGATAAGAAGGGCCAAAGTATGAGATATCGTCAGTCACATGTTGCCACCATGTGCACCTATAAGCACGTGACCCTGGGACAGTTGCACCCTTAACGGGACAACCCAACCCGGTCACACTCCATTTACGTACGGACTCTCGGATTGGTAGATAAGGACGGAACATTCTAGATAGTTCTAGACCTCGCTTAGTAGTTTACGCTTACTTGCTGTATTAGGTTTTACTCAGCAAGATAAGGCATCGCGTCAGCGCTATGACAAGTGCATCAGTCAGCACAATAGATAGCGCTATTATTAGACACGACGCGTCAGCTCCTGAGTCATGGAGTCTTACTATACACTTAGTAACAGTGTTCAGACTCAATTCAAGCTCAGCCACAGTAGCGTATATAAACTCTCCTGTAGCGTCCTGAGTGGAACCAACTTGTCCTCTTGGTTCTCCACTCAGGTGCGCATTCCTTTGTATTCCTTACTCCTTACCAATCTAACTTGTCCTCTTGGTTCTCCACTCAGCGTACCACGGCGTGACCTTGACATCTTGAGTTCTTGCATAAAGACTCTGAGTTGATTGTCCCTCCGCCGTGACTGTGCGTTAGCGCGTGATTTATCTCTGCGCCAGGCTTGGGTGTGCTCACCTGACAGTTCACTTTATTTCCAGTTCACACTTGAGCTTGACGTAGCGAGGTGTCATACCGCTACATTAGGACAAGTTCCTCATCACTCTCTTGAGCTCCACACTCACCAGTTTTATCATTTTCCCCTCCAGGTGGTTGACGACCATCAGTCCCTTGTGTTATCTACCTCACTCTTTGCCTGGGGAAGTCCGTAAGCAGAATCTGTGCATTTGTGGTACAACTGTAGTGTCCGTAAAACCGGCATACATTGTGCTTGCCTTTATTGGGTCTATCTGGTCATCAGTAGACGCCTCTGGGTACTGACTGCAGAACTGGTCACCACACCAGATAAGCTGCAGTTAGACATTGAGCCAGCCAGGCCTAGCCTGCGACAGCTGTACGCGTACCAACCAGAAAAGTTTGAGAGCGCTTTGGCGTGAGAGGCAGCCAACAGGTCGAGAAGACTGAGGCAGACAGCCTTGTAGCTCTACACATAACCCTTCATTATTCCTGAGTGTTCCTTTATCGCCGCAGCCTCGTGCAGTGTGAAACAATCACTGTGTATCGGTCTCGCTTGATAGGGCATTCCAGTCATCCTCGAGTTAGCGTTGCGCACTCGTTGTATCCCGTCGTCTAAATCCACCAACACACATTTCCAAACTGCCTCGCATATTTGCGAACGTTCGAACCCGACTTCGTCGTCTCTTTAGGAGGAGACAAGCATCAATCACACCACCACAGACTACAGCCTCTGCTTCGGCATCGCTGCACGTACACCCGGACACCCAGTCTGAACAAGACCGGATCCCCTCCCCAGTGTACGCATCACCATCGCCCACTGTTTCAGTAGAATCATTCCACTCCGCCCACTCCTCCTCCCAAGCCACACTCGCCCAATCAGGCGAAAGTTTCATTGACGAAGACGGTGTCAACATCCGTTACCAGGGGTTCCAACTAGAACTACCCCCTCGTAACATCGCCGAGCAATACGTGCAGGCAATCTATCACGATCCCGAGTACCGTTACGGATTACTAGAGCTCTACGGCCTAGAAATCCCAGTCCTCGGCACAGAATTCACAGTCCCGCAGTTGATAGCCATCGCTGCGAACCTCATTCCTCGTCTCGAAACTCCTCCTCACCCACTCCTCTCCCACATAAGGGAAGACGAAGAACGTGGCTCCCAAGAAAGGGAAACAGACAGCTCGTCTAGCACAAGCTCAGTATCCCAGCGGAGCTCGCTCAAAATTCGCCCTCCCTCCCCCAACTAAGAAAGAAAAGGAGTTCATATCTCGTATCCAAGACTGGGACGAGATCTCACCAGATGAACAACTCCTTCTTCTGGAAGAATTCCGTCAGACACAAGAGGAAGCAGAACAAAAGGAGAGACAGAAGAAACTAGACGAGATGTCACAACCAAGCGGAAGCACCCTCCCTCATGCTGCACCACCTACACCACTCCCCCCACACACTGTCCAGGACTGCCTAGACCTTATCAATCACCTCGGCATAGCTGTCGGTAACCTCGCGCAACAAGTCACAGCCCTGACAGCGCAGGTGGCCTCGGCGACCGCCACCCGCCCCGGAAACGGAAAGAACAAGGAAATAGTGGCCCGCCCCAAAGCCTGGGATGGGAAAGGCTCCTCATCGGATGCCCGTCATTTCCTTGCCGCCTTCCACAACTGGGCAGGATCACTAGGGGACGCCATGAACACATGGCATACAGTGGATAACAAGTGGTACGCGGACAAGCACAGATGGATCGCTGCCGCCCTCAATCTGATGGAAGGGGACGCCAAAACCTGGGCACTCCCATATCTGGAGTCCGCCAACCAAGGAACCATTCCCTTTGGAGGCAATTGGTCGGACTTCGTCAAGGAGTTCAACTGCAGGTTCAGCCCCCTAGACGTCCAAGATATAGCTCGAGAAGAGCTAAAGAAAACAAGACAGGGTAAAAAGACGGTTGCTGAATATGCATCCATATTTGAGCAGTACTCCGGACAGACCGGGTGGTCCATCATCGACCTCCGCACCCGCTTCTATGACGGTCTCACAGATGAGATCAAGGACCTCCTAGCTATCACAGACAAGCCCCATAACACATACAACGAGCTCAAGCAGAGCGCGCAAGTCATTGATCAACGACTGCGCCAACGCGAGAAGAAAGGAAAATCTTCATCGTCATCACCACATACCACCTCCAATCCTGATGCCATGCAAGTCGACGCTACGCGTCAGCAAGGCAACAAACCGAAGGAGGAGATCTTCAAAACTAGGGGCGAGTTTCAAGTCTGGATGAGAGGGAGATGCTACGGGTGTGGTTCGAAGGAACACACAAAGAAGGATGGAAACCACGAGCGCGACGTCTGCAACTGGTGCCAAAGAGCAGGGCACCGAGCAAACGTCTGCCAAAACAAAAGAATGGGGAAACCGGCTAAAGCAAAAGCTGCAGCAACAACGGAGCCCCCTAGTCCACCATCCTCGTCCAATACTGCGGTAGCAGCCGCCACAAGTACTTCCCCTGCCCAGACGTCCCAGGCAGACGTGGCGAAGTTGTTGGGAATGATAGAAAAGCAGCAAGAACAGCTGGATGCGTTCAAGGCGGCTTTTTAGATCAGGGGTCGCGTATAGCTGCGACCGGCCCCTCTACAGTAGATGACTCGGCTTCATGTAGTTGTAATATATGCTTACGCTCTCGCCTCGTTTCGGACTCACCTTCTGTAATTCATACGATTCATGCCTGTAAGTTAGATAGTAGTGTTAGTTCGGCTTCTTGTTTTCCTGATTCTATTACATCTACATCTGCCTCGGAGATGAACAATAGTAGTGTTCCTTTTGCTCCACTTTCTTCAGAAGCAATGCCGCACATGATGATTTCTGATGCAGCACTGTCTTCTACTGTTATTCCTGAAACAAAAGATAAAAAATCACATTTTCATATTTCCGTGTATTTAAAAGGACGTCATCGTACTGTAAAAGTAGCAGCAATGGTAGACTCTGGGGCAACTTCGTTGTTCCTGGACAAAAAGTACGCTGACTGCCACAAGATGTTGCAGGTTCCTCTTGCAAGTCCCATCACCCTATACAACATAGATGGGACCCTCAACGAAGCCGGTAGTATCACCCACAAAGTCAGACTTACTCTGAAAGTCGGCCCTAGTGAAGAAAGTCATGACTTCTTAGTCACTTCACTAGGCCCAGAGAACGTCATTTTGGGTCTACCATGGTTAAGGCAGAGGAACCCGCAAATAGACTGGCAGGAAGGCACTATGCGCCTCAACTCAACCGCTGAAACAGCGCCACCAGAGTTGGAGGTAGAGGTGACGCGCATCATGGCAAACCGGATGGAACACCGCCGTCTCCTTGCGGAGAAAGTGCTCGATACGGTCCAAGACGAAGTTTTCTGTTTGGCGGGCTTCACATACTCTCAGCAGATCGCCGAGAAAGCCACCGCCTCCAAACCTAAGAAAACCTTCGAAGAAATGGTACCAGAGCACTATAGAGACTTCGCGAAAGTTTTCTCTGAGGAGGAATCCCAGAGGCTCCCTGAACATCAACCGTGGGATCATGCAATAGACCTCGAACCAGATGCAGTTAAGCACTGGAGGGTCAAAACGTATCCCATGTCACCCAGCGAGCAAGTGGAACTCGACAAATTCCTGCAAGAGCACATCTCAAAAGGATATCTGGTCCCATCTAAATCACCGATGGCTTCACCAGTATTCTTCATTAAAAAGAAAGACGGCAAGCTCCGTCTAGTGCAGGATTACCGTCGTCTTAATAAAATCACTATTAAGAACCGATACCCACTACCACTCGCCGCTGACATCATAAACCGGTTGAAAGGAGCAAAGGTATTCACCAAGTTCGACGTAAGATGGGGGTATCACAACATCCGGATCAAACCTGGAGATGAATGGAAGGGTGCAATAATCACCAATCGCGGACTGTACGAGCCAAAGGTCATGTACTTCGGAATGACCAACAGTCCAGCCACCTTCCAAGCCCTCATGAACGCCGTCTTCGCCGATCTAATCGCAGCAGGAGAGGTTGCAGTTTACATGGATGACATCCTCATCTACAGTAACTCCCTGGAGCACCATCGCAAGATTGTACGCGAAGTGCTCAGGAGACTGCAAGAACATGACCTCTATCTCAAGCCTGAGAAATGCGACTTTGAAAGGCAGGAAATGGAGTACCTAGGGATGATTATTCGTCCTGGAGAAGTGCAGATGGACCCTGGCAAGGTCGCTGCAGTAAGGGAGTGGCCTACACCCACAACGCTCAAAGAGGTTAGAGCGTTTATCGGGTTCGCCAACTTCTATCGTCGATTCATCAAGGACTTCGCGGCTATCGCCTGACCCTTGCATGACCTCACGAAGAAGGACACTCCATGGCAATGGCATTCTGAACAGCAGAAGGCTTTTGACCACTTGAAGGAAAGCTTCGTACGAGAACCCATTCTCAAAGTGTACGACCCACAGCTTCCAACAAGAGTCGAAACTGATGCTTCAGGATTTGCTACTGGCGGTATACTTACCCAAAAGTATCCTGATGGTCTCTGGCACCCCGTTGCGTATCGCTCGCAGTCTATGAGCAAAGAAGAACGCAACTACGAAATCTACGACAGAGAAATGCTCGGCTTAATCCGCGCCTTAGAGGACTGGAGACACTTCCTCGAAGGCATCTCCTTTGAAGTGATCACCGACCATAAAAACATGGAATGGTGGGCAAGCATGAAGGACTTAAACCATCGACAGGCCCGATGGGCCCTGTACTTAAGTCGCTTCACCTTCAAAATCACTTATAAAAAGGGAGACTCTATGCAGGCCAATGCATTAAGTAGATTCTCGAGAGACCACATCAGAGACAACGAGGATAACCGCCAGGTTCAGGTATTACAACCTAAGCATTTCCTCAATGCCGCCCAAGCACACTTCCGCCCAGAAGTGGACTCCCTAGGGAATCGCATAAGACTCGCCTCCATTCGAGAAGCAGAAGTTATAGAGGGTCTCAAAAGTTTACAAAAGATCGCTCCAAAAGCTCTCATGGACGGAGTCGCGATGTGGGAGGAAGATGACGGCCTAGTTTACCATAAGGGGAAACTATACGTCCCCAACGACCGGACATTAAGACGAGACGTGGTTAAGTCATGCCACGACTCCATCACCACCGGTCACCCTGGTAAGAACGGCACCATCGAGCTAGTCAGTCGCTACTATTGGTGGCCACGCATGGCAGGCCTTATCAGCTCATATGTAGAAGGATGCGATCGATGCCAACGCTATCGCAAGGATCTACACCCCAAAGCCATAATTCAGCCGCAGGAAGTACCTGAGGGACCATGGCAGATAGTCGGAGTCGATCTAATCGGCCCACTACCCATGTCATGTGGAAAGGACATGATCCTTAACATAGTGGATCATTATACGAAACAGATCCATCTATTTCCAGTGACGTCCCAAATCACGGCCGATGGGGTGGCATCCATCTACTTCGAGCAAGTCTTCCCCTTGCACGGGATCCCCAAGAAAATCATCAGTGACAGGGGACCCCAGTTTGCTGCAAGGAGCATGCGGGCATTATACAAGCGACTAGGGATAGACGCAGGCCTTACTACCGCCTATCACCCTCAAGCTAATGGACAGGTAGAGCGCAAAAACCAAGAAGTAGAAGTCTACTTGCGCCTGTTCATTAGTAAGAGGCAGGATGATTGGGCAGACCTGCTCCCCACAGCGGAATTCATGGTCAATAGTAGACTCAACTCAGCCACGGGGCATACCCCCTTTGAGCTACTATACGGTTACACACCGGACTTCACCATTCCTGCTGGAAGGCCCACTGGTATCCCAACGCTCGATAAGCGACTACAACACCTAGTTTCCACAAGAAGGGATGCAGAGGCAGCTCTACGCCTAAGTAAAAGGCGAATGCAAACAGACGTTGAACAAAGACACAAGCCATACGTCTTCAACGTCGGGGACAAAGTCTGGTTGCAAGCTAAGCAAATAAAGATACACCAGCAGTCGTCCAAACTGGGCCCAAAGCAACTAGGCCCATTTGAAGTCACCGAAGTCAAAAGTGACGTCGACTACAAGCTTGCACTCCCCCCTGCATTATGGATCCATGATGTATTTCATGTAGACCGCCTCTCCCCTTACAAGGGAAACGAAGTTAACAGGCTTATGCCACCTCCACCTGAACCCATCACAGTCAAAGGGGAAGAAGAGTACGAAGTAGACCACATAAGAGATTCCAAACTCTTTGGTCGCACTCTTAAATACCTAGTTCGCTGGAAAGGTTATGGTGAAGGCAAGGACACTTGGGAGCCAGCAAAGAATCTAGCGCACGCACCGGATAAAGTCAAGGAGTTCCACTCCTCAAACCCGGGCGCACCTAGAAAAATAGCAGCTCTCATCTATGCGTCCTTGCCTTGGCAAGCATCTCATACGTACACAGAGGCCAACGCGGACGTCGACCCTTAAGAAGGGGGGTGATGTCACGGACGCGTATATTATTTTCCTTATTTTTCTGTATTTTTACGGATTTATTTAAGGAAGATAAGAAGGGCCAAAGTACGAGATATCGTCAGTCACATGTTGCCACCATGTGCACCTATAAGCACGTGACCCTGGGACAGTTGCACCCTTAACGGGACAACCCAACCCGGTCACACTCCATTTACGTATGGACTCTCGGATTGGTAGATAAGGACGGAACATTCTAGATAGTTCTAGACCTCGCTTAGTAGTTTACGCTTACTCGCTGTATTAGGTTTTACTCAGCAAGATAAGGCATCGCATCAGCGCTATGACAAGTGCATCAGTCAGCACAATAGATAGCGCTATTATTAGACACGATGCGTCAGCTCCTGAGTCATGGAGTCTTACTATACACTTAGTAACAGTGTTCAGACTCAATTCAAGCTGAGGGATCGCCGTGAGGCCCCTATCCTTTCCTTTCCTCTCTACTCTTGCCGTTCAAGGAATGTGCTGCCTCATCTCCTAAGTCGCGCTGTCTTGCCGACTATCTTTGCCACATCTACTTCAGCTTACTCTCTTCACCACCCTTTGTATCCTTTGGGGAACATTACTACGCCTCGTCTGCGAGCTAGTAGAAGATCAAGTACATGACTTCGACATATCTGGTGATCGCTAGGTCGTCTTGGTAGCCTTGTCCGCAGTACAAGAAGAACATCCGGTGGAACGTTACACCAGAGGAGTCCATGATGTCATTGTACAGTGATGTCATAGATAAGAAAAGTCCGAGATTGTAAAGATCATATATAGTATAATCTAATCTACATAAGTCCAATATATCTTATCTAAAGCAGTCCGTTATCTGCATGTCCATTTGAGCTGCTAGATGCGCTCAGGCCACTTATCAACATCTCCCCGTGATCAGCAATCTAGGACTAGCACAAGCCCATGTCTATGTTGTGTTGGTGCAGCAGGACACGTGCAAGTGACTTGGTAAAGCCGTCCGCAACCATTTCTGCAGTAGGGGTTCTAATAAGGGTGATGGTCCCCTTTTCAATGTACTCCCTAATGACATGATGCCATATGGCAATGTGCTTTGATCGCCTCCCAGTGACAGGGTTCAGGGCCAGGTCAATGACACCTTTATTGTCACCATGCAGTGGGATGGGGTCGTCGACCTTGTACCCGAGTTCCGCAAGGAAGCTCTGATACCATGCAGCTTGGTTGGCTGCGTCAGTCATGGCCATGTATTCCACCTCTGTAGTGTTTTGGGCTACAGTCTTTTGCTTTCGCGAAGACCAGCTTATTGCACCATTGGCTAATAAGAACACATAACCGGAAGTGGAGTGTCTGTTGAGCCGTAATACTTACTATAAGGCTCATTACGTAGGAATGACAGTACGATTAGTTATGCTATACACGTAATTCGGAGTATTTAGTCATACGATATACGTACAGAATCCCCTTAAGGGATTATTCCGAGTCCACCGGTGATTAGACATTAGGCGACACTGAAAACGCGATATTGTGGACGCCTCTACTCATCACTTTTCCCCAAACGGACATGGGTGGACCATAGAGTATATAAATCCTACTATAGGAGCGAGTACCTATACACATCTCTCTCCACCCCACTCTGAGCTTCCTCTGCTTCACTCTAAGCCTCGTCTAAGCTCTCTATTCAGGTAAGGGTCTACCTGTACACTGTGTGCATTGCTGCGCAACAGTGTCTGTCATCAACCTGGTCACCCAGGGAAGAATCAGAGTAGCCATGAAGGCCATCTCCACTGGCACCATCATAAACTATACGCATGTCCACAGTTCCCACTAAGTAGGATAGAACATATTGCGCAAGCCGCAGATGTTGGGGTGAAGGATTTGCTGCATACTGCGCCAGGCGTGATACAGCAAAGGAGATGTCTGGCCTAGTGCCAATCTGAATGTACAGCAGACTACCAATGAGTGACTGATAGTGCGTAATGTCAGAGGCAGTAGCCTGACTCATATATTTATGAAGGTGCTCGTCAGCACCAGCAGGTAAGGGTGTGGAGTGTGGAGTGGCATTGGACATGCCAAAGCGTTCAAGGACATCCTTGACATAGCCAGATTGATCTATTTCGATGCGTCTGAGGGAGCGGTCACGCACAATGCGCATACCAAGATATGACTCTATCTCCCCGAGATCTGTCATCTCATAGTGTTCAGAGAGATCTGACTTTAAACACCTAATCCTCTCCAGAGAGGCACCCAAGATTGTGATGTCGTCAATGTAAATGATAACGAAGAGTGGTCCATCCCCCTCTCATTGAGGCAACACATATATGCCTGCATCGGCGAACGTCCGCTTGAAGCCGAGTGCAAGGAGCACTCCATGGAATTGCAAGTTCCATGCATGGGAGGCTTGTTTGAGACCATATATCGCCTTGACAAGGCGACACACCTTCGTCTCTGCACCAGCAACGGTGAAACCTTGTGGCTGCTCCATGTAGATCTCCTTGTCAAGCACGCCATTGAGAAACACGGACTTGACATCCATCTGATGGATGTGCCAGTCCTCCAGCACGGCCAACGCCAGAAGCAATCTCAGCAACTCAAATCGTGCGATGGGAGAGAAGGTTTCATCGAAATCTATGCCATGGATCTGCGTGAATCCCTTAGCCACCAAGCGAGCTCTGTAGCAGCCATCCGCTTTGAGCTTGAAGACCCATTTGGATTTTACTGCCTTACGATTAGGCGGGAGATCCACTAACTCCCATGTGCCATTGTGGGCAAGTGCACCCATCTCATACTGACATGCCTTAGTCCACTCATCTGTGTCTGCAGACCGCATGGCCTCTGCATAGGATGCAGGGTCTCTGCTGACATATGCCGCAGCTAGCAGCTCTGCATACCCCAGTCGCCTGCCACGCAGTGCCACATTGTCCCCACTGTAATAGCGAGGGTTGGGCACAGGCACACGGCTAGAGCGCCTTGGTGCATTGTCCATTTGGCGCAACAGCTGACTGCACTGTGCACGAGCCTCAAAACCTCCAGGCATATCTGGTGAGGGAGGTGGGACATGGCGCATAATGCACGTTGCACTTTGGTGCGGCGGTGGTGAGGTAGGGGTGGCTTGCTCACGCTTTGGAGTGGTGGGCAGAGTGGGCAGTGCAGGTGGTGGTGGTGGCGTGTGTGGACGCTCTTGTTTTGGGTCTAGGAGTTCTTCAACATCCTCCTCCTCACTACTGCTGGAGTGTGCAGGGGAGGGAACTCGCTGTGGTGGTAACGCCAACATGCTAGGTACGGCAATTACTGGTGGAGGTAGTGGTTGTGACACCACTTGAGAAGGTTGTGGGTGTGGCTCAGCACCCTGGAGGGACGGGAAGCTGCTCTCGTCAAATGTCACATCCCTGGACAATCTGACAGAGCGGGTTTGGCGGTCCCAAAGCTTATAGCCCTTAGATTCAGGCTCAAACCCAATAAGCGTGACCTCAATGGCCTTTGCATCCAATTTGCGACGCTTATCAGCAGGTACGTGCATGTACCCCTTGCATCCAAAGACGCATAGATGTGAGACATCTGGTACTTTGCCAGAGTACCAGAGCTCAAAAGGTGTGCGCCACTTAAGCGTACGGGTGGGAGAGCGGTTATAGATGTGTACCGCTGTGCTCATAGCATGCTCCCAGAAGCCTTTAGACATGCCAGCTGTGTGTAGCATGGCCATTGCCTTGTCCATAATGGTGCGGTTGAACCGCTCGGCTTTCCCGTTCGACTGTGGTGAACCTGGCATCGTAAGGTGATGCTCTATCCCTCTCTGCTTGAGAATTCCCTGCACTTGGCTTGCCATATACTCGCCGCCGTGGTCAGAGTGGAGTGCGCGCAGTTTATGGGACGTCTGGGTTTCACCCCAGGCCAAATACATCTGTAGCGCTTTCACAAACTGATCCTTCAACTTAATGAAGTATACTACTGCAAACTTAGAGTGGTCGTCTATGAAGGTGGCGGTGTAGGCGGAGCCTTGCAGGGACTGAGTTTGCATAGGACCGGCTAGGTCACTGTGCACAATCTCAAAGATATGGGTTGTCCTTTTGGTTGAGGACGCAGAGAAGGGTTGGCAAGTGGATTTGCCTAACTCGCACCCACAACACACGCTAGTGTGTGTGGTAGAGCTGTCAATGTCCATGCCAGTAGTGGCAGAGGGACCGTGCGACTTGAGAGCAGCAGAGGAGATGTGTCCCATGCGCTGATGCCAGATATCTAAGGTGGTGGCAGCACTTTTGACGTGAGCATTTAGGCCAATGCTTGAAGCGTCCAACCAGTACAGGTTGTCCTCCAAGTAGCCAACAGCTACACAGCTTTTATTGACAGATATTTTAAACGAGCCACTGTCAAAGGCCACTTCCGCACCCTTTTGTGCTAGAGCACGTGTAGACAAGAAGCGTGTTTTCACCTGTGGAAGGTGTAGCACATTACTCAGGGTGATGGGAATGCCCTGGCTCGTAGTGAAGATGACAGAGCCTACACCAACTTGGTCTATTGTGGACTTATCCCCTAGGCGCACAGCACCTTGACATGGGGTATAGTCCTTGAAGTTGGACCAATGTGGTGTGATGTGGTGTGTTGCACCACTGTCCATCATCCAACGCACACACGAGGCAGCATACAAGGCAACACCAACTGAATTTGCAGCCCAGTCAATGGCGGGCTCATCAACAACCTCCTTAATGGAGGCGGTGGTTGGTACTAATACATGACTATTGGCAGCCTTGTTGCTAGTGTCCTTCGCCTTCCCCGCAGCTTCATCCTTTTTCCTCTGCCTGCAGTCAGGCTTGATATGCCCCTTCTTGTTACAGTAGTGGCACGTAACTGAGAGTGATCCTTCTTCTTACGGGCACCACCACTAGGCTTGATAGGGGCAGCCTTATTGAGTGAGGAACCAGAGGGCCAGAGCGGTGTGCCTCCTCTGAAACAATGCACGCAATTATTTCAGCGTGCTTGAGCTTGGAGAGTGCACCACTGGCAAGGATGGTAGATGCCAGAACCTCATAGGAGGCTGGTAGGGCGTGGAGGAGAATGAGACAGAACTGGATGTCAGTGACGCCCATCTGTGCGTTGGAAAGGCCGACCTGCAGCTCATTGAGCTTGGCCAACTGGGAGGCCATAGGTGCGGAGTCGTCGAGGTGGGCTTGAGTTAACTGGATCCACAAGTTAAAGATGGTGGTGCTGCCCAAAGCACCAGCATATACGTCCTTCAGTTTGTCCCACTTCGCAGCGAAGGTGGGGTAGGCATAAGGATTGGCGACAAGGGAGTAGACATCTGGTTTGAGGTATAGGTGAAGGTACGCCTTGGATCGACGTTGGATGGAGTCCCATTCGTCGGCAGTGACTCCGGTTGGTGGGGCATGGTGTGTAAACACGTCCTCAGCCTCATGAAGAGTGAGGATTGCCTCCAGCGTTCTGGACCACTCATTCCAGTGTGTCCCGTCGAATTGATCGAGGCGAATGCCCGCAGGCATGCCGAACGTTGTGCCATACGCGTTGGATAGGCGCATGGAAGGTGTGGACCCAGAAGTGATAGGGGGCAGGCCGGTTGAGGCACCTGCCGTGGCGCCTGCAGCTGCAGTGGTGGTGGCAACACCAGTGGGCGAGGTGGAGCGAGAAGAGTGAGCAGACATGGGGATGATTTATCTGTCGCCGAGGAGCAGTCAGCAACAGTGCTTCTAATAGTTGCAAGATATAATGGGGGGTACCACTCCTGTCTGTGAATCTGTAAGGCCAGAATGCTAACGCGTCCTGCCTCCTGTGGTATGCCAGTGATACAAGGGCTAAGCCCAGGATGGAGAATCCCTTTGCCATACTAGGAGCCAGCTGCCAGCCAGGATGTGTCTAGGACACGGCTCACTAGTTTGCGTCAGGGGGATATGGAATGAATGCTCTCAGAGCCCAAGGCTGTCTACCTCAGCCTCCTTGGCCTATTGGTTGCCTCATCGCCACAAGTGGCTTTACTGAATCCTTTCCCATTGCCGCTACAAGGCAGGTATCTGGTTGCAGAACACCATAATGGTGAACACCCCCCAGAGTCTGAACCAGGTTTTACACTCCCATGGTGAGGAGATCCTGCGCCCAGTGTGGAGCACCAGAGACAGCTGGCACTAAGCTCCACAATACACAGCCCAGTGGGCCATGCACACCTGGATATGTATTAAGGGGCTACCAGACCCAGTCTCCTTGCGCATAGCGCAGGGGCTAGGAAAACAGTAGGGATGAAAGTAGGACTACTGGGCAGTACATAGCAGGAGGTTCCTCAGCAGGGACCACTGGCGCCCCAGTGTCCACTGCCTTGGGCAAGGCTGGTAAGGCCCCAGACAGACCTTAGCCTGGTGTGTGATCCTAGGAACACAGTGACCAGCCAAGTGGAGTGGCTAGGGCACCAGGGCCCATAACCTGATGAACAGCGCACATGAAGGGACTATACTCACAGTAACAAAGTAGACTGTGGTGAGATACAGAGGGTGGCTGGAAGCAGCAACAGAGTAGATCTTGCAGGTGAAGCAGATGGTAGTGTCTGGCACACAACAGATGAGAACTGATATTTATACAAGAGAGGAAAACATACCTGGCACACAACAGATGAGAACTGATGTGGACCAGGAGTGTACAAGTTACACTACTTATACAAAACTACATGGTGACACAGGTAACAGCTGGTCACAGTAAATACAAGACGCATTGTTCTACAAGTGGACAAAGGGGTGTACTGTTCTGGAGAACAAGGCATATAGAACAAGAAAGGTCTGGAATATGATATCATAGTGACATCATAATAAAGATAAGAACAAAGGTCAGAGTACAAGGACAAAATACAAGGGGAGTCCAGAGGGGTCCATGATGTCATTGTACAGTGATGTCATAGATAAGAAAAGTCCAAGATTGTAAAGATCATATATAGTATAATCTAATCTACATAAGTCCAATATATCTTATCTAAAGCAGTCCGTTATCTGCATGTCCATTTGAGCCACTAGATGCGCTCAGGCCACTTATCAACAGGCCACCCACATGGAGGAGGAGGCAGTGGACCAGGAGGGGGAGGAGTGTTGGAACGAGATAAGTACGTAAGGACCTTATCTATAGCAGTTACGACATTACGGTAGTATGTTTTCCTATTACGGTAGTTGGGATACGTACTATAGTGGGCGTAATACGCCCTCTGAGTGAGAGAAGCTCTATGGCTATCTCAAAGTGGTAGTTTACATCAGGCGTGTGTAAAAACGCGATATTGTGGACGCCTGTACTCATCACTTTTACGCATATGGACAGGGTAGGACCATAGAGTATAAAAACCCTCCCTTGGGGAGGGAGGCGAATAGGATATTCACTCTCTTCTTCACTTGCGCACCCTCTCCACTCTATAGTCTCTCAACCTACTCAAAGGTGAGAACTCCATTCCTGTTAGCTGCGCATATTGCTGCGCAACAAGGAGACCCGCCAGGAGGATTCCTGGGAGCAGCTCCTATTGGCAACCTGCCTCAATCGTCGGACAGACTACAAGGAAACCCACCCATGGTCTTTAACGGCGACCGCACCAAAGCCCTACAGTTCCGAGCACAATGGAACCTCTACCAAGGGGTCAACAGCACCAGCGACATCATGTGCAACTACTACCGACGATCACTCCTCTTCCTCGGATACATCCAGGGAGAGCTAGCTAACGAATGGGTGATGTACATGATGGACTGGCTGATGCGCCAGATCGATGCCGGATTCCCCGAACACACCAGATGCCTCTGGGAAGAAACCCTTAATGCCTTCACCAGACAATTTGCCAACACCATGGAAAAGGAACAAGCCCAAGCAGAACTACGCAAAGGCGTCCACATGAAAGACGGAGACATTGACAGCTACATAGCCACCTTTGAACGACTAGCTCGACAGGCTGACTACAACCTCGACGCCCCCCAAACACTGGACCTGTTCACGGCAGGACTGCCAAAAGCATTGTTTGCCAAAGTATACGAGCAATACGAACCCGCTACGTTCGAAGCATGGAAGCAAGCCGCAATGAAGAAACAGCAGCAATACATGCACCTACAGGCACGTCTTAACTCACTAAAAGCATCCATTCCGAAAACTACCCCGCATCCCAGCCAGTGGGGACCTCTGCAGGGCGGATGGGCACCACGAAACCTACCCCACCAATACAACCCCAACGCCATGGACACCTCTGTGGACAGAGCACGAGCCTGAGGGGCAGAAGCAGAAGACACACAGGGAAGACTCGCAGGAGTGGAATACATGCTCAACCGGCAGAGACCGCCCTATCCACCACAAGGGGGACCGAGAGGGCGAGGACAAGGAAGAGGACCTCCCCGAGACGCGAGGGAAGTAATCTGCTACACCTGCAACCAGAAAGGACACTTCAGTCGTAACTGTCCACAGCACCGCAACAACGCGCAAAGCGGCATCAGCAGGAGGGTAGACTCGGACCACTACCCACCAGAACCACACACCCAAGTACGCACGGCCATGACGCCACAACAACAGGCCCAAGAATGGCTTCAAGGAGTGGCAGGAGCGCCGGATGAGGTGAAAGACCTGGTCCTACAAGATCTATGGGGGAGAGAGGGTTTTCCAAATGCCTGAACCTGTTGGCCTGGGTGAGGGCACTTCGTTGTAACTCTGTAATAATCACACGCTTTCGATCGCTACGAATTCCAGTTTCCGTTTGAACAAGTTACAACATGGCCGAAGTAAAAGCGCTAGTGGACTCGGGAGCCACAGATAGCTTCATCAAACCTGCATTTGCAAAACGAATGGGAATTGGTCTCCAAGAGTTGGAGACCCCCAAAAAGATATGGAACATTGACAAGTCCAAGAATAAAGCCGGGCTAACCACGCACTGTGCAGATCTCGATGTGCAAACCAAAGGAAACCACAAAACAATGCGTTTCCTGATTACCGACACAGGAGACGAAGACATCGTCCTAGTGTTGATAAGTGACCTGTGCGCACCTAGCGGCTCAATGGACACACAGATAACGGACTGCTTTAGATTAGATATACAGGACTTGTAGATTAGATTATTTTGATCTTTACAATCTCGGACTTCTTGTATTCTCTTATCTATGACATCACACATGTACATAACATCATGGACCACTCTGGATTGCCCTTGTACTACGTCTATGTACTTTTCCCTTGTTCTTATCTTTATTGTGATGTCACTATGATATCATAGTCTGGACTCTTCTTGTTCTTTACGCCTTGTTCTCCTACTAGTCCACCCCTTTGTCCATGTACAGAACAATGCGCCTTGTATTTACTGTGACCTGCTGTTACCAGCGTCACCCTCTGTAGCAGTATAAGTAGAGTACTTTGTACGCTCCTGGTCCACATCAGTTCTCATCTGTTGTGTGCCAGGTATGTCTCCACTTCTCCAATGTAACATCAGTTCTCATCTGTTGTGTGCCAGACACCCATCTGCTTCACCTGCAAGATCTCTCTGTTGCTGCTTCAAGCCCACTTTCATATCTCACCACAGTCACCAGTTCACTGTGAGTATGATCCCTTCATGTGCACTGTTCATCAGGTTATGGGCCCTGGTGCCCTAGCCACTCCACTTGGCTAGTCACTGTGTTCTTAGGATCACACACCAGGCTAAGGTCTGTCTGGGGCCTCACCAGCCTTGCCCAAGGCAGTAGACACTGGGGCGCCAGTGGTCTCTGCTGAGGAACCTCCTGTTGCATACTGCCCAGTAGTCCTACTTTCACCCCTACTGTTTTCCTAGCCCCTGCGCTATGCGCAAGGAGATTGGGTCTGGTAGCCCCTTAATACATATCCAGGTGTGCATGGCCCACTGGGCTGTGTATTGTGGAGCTTAGTGCCAGCTGTCTCTGGTGCTCCACACTGGGCGCAGGATCTCCTCACCATGGGAGTGTAAAACCTGGTTCAGACTCTGGGGGGTGTTCACCACTATGGTGTTCTGCAACCAGATACCTGCCTTGTAGCGGCAATGGGAAAGGATTCAGTAAAGCCACTTGTGGCGATGAGGCAACCAACAGGCTGAGGAGGCTGAGGTAGACAGCCTTGGGCTCTGAAAGCATTCATTCCATATCCCCCTGACGCAAACTAGTGAGCCGTGTCCTAGACACATCCTGGCTGGCAGCTGGCTCCTAGTATGGCAAAGGGATCTTCCATCCTGGGCCTAGCCCTTGTATCACTGGCATACCACAGGAGGCAGGATGCGTTAGCGTTCTGGCCTTACAGATTCACAGACAGGAGTGGTATCCCCCATCATATCTTGTGAACTGTTAGAAGCACTGTCGCTGACTGCTCCTCGGCGACAGATAAATCATCCCCATGTCTACCACCTCTTCTTGCGCTGCCTCGCCCACTGGTGTTGCCACCACTAGTGCGGCTGCAGGAGCCACGGCAGGTGCCTCAACCGGCCTGCCCCCAATCACTTCTGGGTCCACACCCTCTACACGCATTGCCAATGCGTACTCCACAACCTTCGGCATGCCTTCTGGCATTTGCCTCGAGCAATTCGATGGGAGTCACTGGAACGAATGGTCTGGGACACTTGAGGCCATCCTCACTCTACATGAGGCTGAGGATGTGTTCACCTGTCATACCCCGCCCACTGGAGTCTCCCCTGAAGAGTGGGAATCCATCCAGCGTCGGTCCAAGGCGTACCTTCACCTATATCTTAAACCAGACGTCTACTCCCTCGTTGCCGACCCATATGCCTACCCCACCTTCGCTGCGAAGTGGGACAAGCTGAAGGATGTATATGCTGGTGCTTCGGGCAGCACCACCATTTTTAACTTGTGGATCCAGTTAACTCAAGCCCGTCTCGACGACTCCGCACCCATGGCCTCACAATTGGCCAAACTCAATGAGCTACGGGTCGGCCTTACCAACGCACAGATGGGTGTCACTGACACCCAATTCTGTCTCATACTTCTCCACGCCCTGCCAGCCTCTTATGAGGTTCTGGCCTCTACCATCCTCGCCAGTGGCGCCCCCTCCAAGCTTAAGCACGCTGAAATAATTGCGCGCATCGTTTCAGAGGAAGCGCGCCGTACTGGCCCCTCTGGATCTTCCCTCAACAAGGCTGCCCCCATTAAGCCTAGCAGTGGCCCACGTAAGAAGAAGGATCATTCTCAGCTTACTTGCCACTACTGTAATAAAAAGGGGCATATCAAGCCTGACTGCAGGCAGAGGAAGAAGGATGAAGCTGCGGGGAAGCTTAAGGACACTGGCAACAAGGCTGCCAACTCTCATGTATTAGTACCAACCACCGCCTCCATTAAGGAGGTCGATGACGAGCCCACCATTAACTGGGCGGACAATGCAGTTGGAGTTGCCTTGTATGTTGCCTCGCGTGTGCGTTGGATGATGGACAGTGGTGCCACTCACCACATCACACCACATCGGTCTGACTTCAAGGACTACACCCCGTGTAAAGGTGCTGTGCGCCTGGGTGATAAGTCCACAATCGACCAAGTTGGTGTAGGCTCCGTCATCTTCACTACGAGCCAGGGCATTCCTATCACCCTCAGTAATGTGCTGCACCTTCCACAGGTGAAGACACGCTTCTTGTCGACGCGTGCCTTAGCACAAAAGGGTGCGGAAGTGGCCTTTGACAGTGGCTCATTTAAAATATCTGTCAGTAAAAAATGTGTAGCTGTTGGCTACTTGGAGGACAACCTGTACTGGTTGGACGCTTCAAGCATTGGCCTCAATGCTCACATCAAAAGTGCTGCCACCACTCTTGATATCTGGCATCAGCGCATGGGACACATCTCCCCTGCTGCTCTTAAGTCGTATGGTCCCTCTGCCACTACTGGCATGGACATTGACAGCTCTACTACGCACACTGCTGTGTGTCGTGGGTGCGAGTTAGGCAAATCCACTCGCCAACCCTTCTCTGCGTCCTCCACCAAGAGGACAACCCGTATTTTTGAGATTGTACACAGTGACCTCGCCGGTCCAATGCAAACTCAGTCCCTACAAGGCTCCGCGTACACCGCCACCTTCATAGACGACCACTCCAAGCACGCAGTGGTGTATTTCATCAAGTCGAAGGATCAGTTTGTGAAAGCGCTGCAGATGTATTTGGCCTGGGGTGAAACCCAGACGTCCCATAAACTGCGCGCACTCCACTCTGACTGCGGAGGCGAGTACATGGCGAGCCAAGTACAGGACATTCTCAAGCAGAGAGGGATAGAGCATCACCTCACGATGCCAGGTTCACCACAGTCGAACGGGAAAGCCAAGCGGTTCAACCGCACCATTACGGATAAGGCAATGGCCATGCTTCACACAGCAGGCATGTCTAAAGGCTTCTGGGAGCATGCTATGAGCACTGCGGTACACATCTATAACCGCTCTCCCACCCGTACGCTTAAGTGGCGCACACCTTATGAGCTCTGGTACTCTGGCAAAGTACCAGATGTCTCTCATTTACGTGTCTTTGGATGCAAGGGGTACATGCACGTACCCGCTGATAAGCGTCGCAAATTGGATGCGAAGGCCATTGAAGTCACGCTTATTGGGTTTGAGCCCGAATCTAAGGGCTATAAGCTCTGGGACCGCCAAACCCGCTCTGTCCGTTTGTCCAGGGATGTGACATTCGACGAGAGCAGCTTCCCGTCCCTCCAGGGTGTTGAGCCACACCCACAACCTTCTCAAGTGGCCTCACAACCACTACCTCCACCAGTGATTGCCATACCTAGCACGTTGGCGTTACCACCACAGCGAGCACCCTCCCCTGCACACTCAAATAATAGTGAGGAGGAGGATGTTGAGGATATACTAGACCCCAAACAAGAGCGTCCCCACACGCCACCACCACCTGCACCACCCACTCTTCCTGTTACACCTAAGCGTGAGCAGCCCACTCCCACTTCGCCACCGCCGCGTCAAAGCGCAACGCGCATTATGCGCCATGTCCCTCCTCCTTCCCCAGATATGCCAGGAGGTTTTGAGGACCGTGCACAGCGTAGTCAACTGTTGCGCGAGATGGACAATGTGCCTAGACGCTCTGCCCGTGCACCCATGCCCAATCCCCGCTATTTCTCAGCGGATAATGTGGCCATGCGCGGCAGACGGTTGGGATATGCGGAGCTGTTGGCTGCAGCTTACATTGGAAGAGATCCTGCATCTTACGCAGAGGCCATGCGGTCTGTAGATGCAGATGAGTGGACTAAGGCGTGTCAGTATGAAATGGACGCACTTGCCCATAATGGCACCTGGGAGTTAGTGGATCTCCCGCCTAATCGTAAGGCAGTAAAATCCAAATGGGTCTTCAAGCTCAAAGCGGATGGCCGCTACAGAGCTCGCTTGGTGGCTAAGGGATTTACGCAGATCCCTGGCATAGATTTCGATGAAACCTTCTCTCCTGTCGCACGATTTGAGTCGCTGAGATTGCTTCTGGCGTTGGCCGCGCTGGAGGACTGGCACATCCATCAGATGGATGTCAAGTCCGCGTTTCTCAATGGCATGCTTGACGAGGAGATATACATGGAGCAGCCACAAGGTTTCACCGTCGCTGGTGCAGAGACGAAGGTGTGTCGCCTAGTTAAGGCGATATACGGTCTCAAACAAGCCTCCTGTGCATGGAACTTACAATTCCATGGAGTGCTACTTACACTCGGCTTCAAGCGGACGTTCGCCGATGCAGGCGTATATGTGTTGCCTCAACGAGAGGGGGATGGACCACTCTTCGTTATCGTTTACGTTGACAACATCACTATATTGGGTGCCTCGCTGGAGAGGATTAAGCGTTTGAAGTCAGATCTTTCTGAACGCTATGAGATGACAGATCTCGGGAGATAGAGTCCTATCTTGGCATGCGCATTGTGCGCGACCGCTCCCTCAGACGCATCGAAATAGATCAGTCTGGCTATGTCAAGGATGTCCTTGAACGCTTTGGCATGTCTGATGCCACTCCACACTCCACACCCTTGCCCGCTGGTGCTGACGAGCACCTTCATAAATATACGGGTCAGGCTACTGCCTCTGACATTACGCACTACCAGTCACTCATTGGTAGTCTGCTGTACGTTCAGATTGGTACTAGACCGGACATTTCCTTCGCTGTGTCACGTCTGGCGCAGTATGCAGCAAATCCTTCACCACAACATCTGCGGCTTGCGCAATACGTTCTGGCTTACTTAGTAGGCACTGTGGACATGCGAATAGTCTACAATGGCGCCAGTGGAGACGGCCTTCATGGCTACTCTGATTCTTCCCTGGGTGACCAGGTTGACGACAGACACTCCACCTCGGGTTATGTGTTCCTTTTAGCCAATGGTGCAATAAGCTGGTCTTCGCGAAAGCAAAAGACAGTGGCCCAAAACACTACAGAGGCGGAATACATGGCCATGACCGATGCGGCAAACCAAGCCGCTTGGTATCAGAGCTTCCTTGCGGAACTCAGGTACGAGGTCGACGACCCCATCCCACTGCATGGTGACAATAAGGGTGCCATTGACCTGGCCTTGAACCCTGTCACTGGGAGGCGATCGAAGCACATTGCCATACGGCATCATGTCATTAGGGAGTACATCGAAAAGGGGACCATAACCCTTATTAGAACCCCTACTGCAGAAATGGTTGCGGACGGCTTCACCAAGTCGCTAGCGCGTGTCCTGCTGCACCAACACAATATAGACATGGGCTTGTGCTAGTCCTAGATTGCTGATCACGGGGAGATGTTGATAAGTGACCTGTGCGCACCTAGCGGCTCAATGGACACACAGATAACGGACTGCTTTAGATTAGATATACAGGACTTGTAGATTAGATTATTTTGATCTTTACAATCTCGGACTTCTTGTATTCTCTTATCTATGACATCACACATGTACATGACATCATGGACCACTCTGGATTGCCCTTGTACTACGTCTATGTACTTTTCCTTTGTTCTTATCTTTATTGTGATGTCACTATGATATCATAGTCTGGACTCTTCTTGTTCTTTACGCCTTGTTCTCCCATTAGTCCACTCCTTTGTCCGTGTACAGAACAAAGCACCTTGTATTTACTGTGACCTGCTGTTACCAGCGTCACCCTCTGTAGCAGTATAAGTAGAGTACTTTGTACGCTCCTAGTCCACATCAGTTCTCATCTGTTGTGTGCCAGGTATGTCTCCACTTCTCCAATGTAACATCAGTTCTCATCTGTTGTGTGCCAGACACCCATCTGCTTCACCTGCAAGATCTCTCTGTTGCTGCTTCAAGCCCACTTTCATATCTCACCACAGTCACCAGTTCACTGTGAGTATGATCCCTTCATGTGCGCTGTTCATCACCTAGGATACCCATGGCTAGCAGCATACGAACCGCAAATCAGCTGGCAACACGCAGTCATCAAAGAGGATGCGTATCCAGTGGTCCTCAGAACCACATGCCCCCTAGACAGGCGACAGGGAGTAACCATCACATTTGCCCCTACCAAGTTCACCAAAGAGGAGAAATACCAAACCATTAAGGAATTCTACCATGACTGGGACCAAGCCAGACTGCGCTCCACGGCTACCGATCTTGCCATCACAGCTCAGCAGTACACAAAAAATCACCGAACTCCCTGAAGAATACGCAGACTTCGCCCAAGTATTCAGTGAAAAAAGCATCTCACCGATTCCCGCCATCTCGACCATGGGACCACGCCATCGAGTTCAAAGAGGGAACCCCTGACGCCATCGATTGCAAGATCTACCCAATGTCTCGAAGTGAGGACGCCACCCTACAAGAGTTCCTCGACGAGCAACTCAAGAAGGGCTATATCAGACCGTCCAAATCTCCCTATGCATCCTCCTTCTTCTTCATCAAAAAGAAAGACGGAAAACTATGACCAGTCCAAGACTACTGAAAGATCAACTCTTTCACCGTGCAGTAACCAATACCCACTGCCACTAATACAAGAGCTGATCACGGACCTGGGCAATGCAGACATCTACACTAAGCTCGACATCCGCCAAGGATACAATAACGTCCGCATAAAAGACGGAGACGAAGGCAAGGCCATGTTTAAAACGCCCCGAGGATTCTTCGAACCGCGAGTCATGTACTTTGGCTTGACCAACTCTCCAGCCACATTCCAAGACATGATGGACTCCCTCTGCACACCCGACCATCACCAAACACGAAAAGCTAGGGACCACAATACGGGTGTACATGGACGACATTGGCATAGTGTAACACCACCACAGGGGCATTAAGTACAACGTGTACTTCAGCAAGTCAACAGGATCGGCAAGGCGTGAACCGGTTAGGGTTCAGTTCGATGGTGAACAAGTATCACTTGGTCTCCCAGGGACACAAGGATAATAGTGGGAAGTCGAGGCTCAAGCGAAAAGGTGAGCAAAAGGGGGACTCAAGCGCAACGGCGAGTCAAAGTTGTTCGTGAA
>JAKELL010000455.1:0-32997 GCA_021524915.1 Lactarius akahatsu
TCTTTATTGTGATGTCACTATGATATCATAGTCTGGACTCTTCTTGTTCTTTACGCCTTGTTGCTCTGAATCAGTCCACTCCTTTGTCCATGTCCAGAACAATGTGTCCTTGTATTTACTGTGACTCTGTGTTACTAGTTTCACCCCCTGTAGCAGTATAAGTAGAGTACCCTGTACGCTCTGGCACCACACCAGTTCTCATCTGTCATGCGCCAGGTATTTCTCCTCTCTTGTAATAACACCAGTTCTCATCTGTCGTGTGCCAGACCCCACATCTGCTTCACTTGCTTGATCTACTCTGTCGCTGCTTCCAGCCACCTTTGATATCTCACCACAGTCCCCTTGTCACTGTGAGTATCATCCCTTCATGTGTGCTGTGTTTTACATCAAGTGGTGGGCTCACAACCGCGTTGCTACCACTTTGTCATAAATGAACTTCCAGGTCATGCTTAGTCAGCACACCGGTGCGGCAGTCAGTCAGCAGGCTCTTCTGCAAGTCAATGCAGATGCAGCAGTAAAGCAGTGGTCAGACTCTCTACCTCAGCAAGGTAGATGAACAATGGGGTGGCAATAGCTTGGATAGAACAAGACTAGAACGAGGAATACAGGGTGTACTACAGGCTCTTTAAATATTGTACAAGAAATCC
Organism: Lactarius akahatsu; assembly: GCA_021524915.1. Classification (NCBI taxonomy): domain Eukaryota; kingdom Fungi; phylum Basidiomycota; class Agaricomycetes; order Russulales; family Russulaceae; genus Lactarius; species Lactarius akahatsu. Next base: position 648 of record JAKELL010000455.1, read on the forward strand.
TATTTCTCTATGTTTTTCTCCCATTTTGTTAGCTGAGGTGAACAGAAGATGAGACTCTGAAACTATTGGAATATTCTAACAGAAAGGGAAGTGAGACTTGAAACACAGAAGCAGAATCGAGAATGTTTCAGAAGTGAGACATGAAACACAGAAGCAGAAACAAGAATAGAAGCGGATCTGAAACCTTTTCCACGTTGACTTTCTAGGAGACTGATTATCTGAGATAATTGATGGCACGATCAGATCATGATACTGTCATCAATGACCAACTCCAACTCCAAAAGGAGGGACACTGTTTTAGATTCTGTGTTACAGGGCACATCTCACGTAACTGCCCACAAAAGAGCACTCGCATTGCTGTGTCCCTCCACAACCACCCAACAAACTCCCATCCCCTTCTACCTCAGCCATATCAGCTCCTGCCATCACTACTATTGCTGTACAATCTAGCCACGTACTTTTGGTGGAAGAACAGGCTGAGGCACAGATTGCTGTGATGAAGGCCCAGCCCCAGGAGGTACAAGACCTTATGGTAGAAAAGCTGTTCACAAAGGAGGATTTTCTTGATGCTTGAACCCAGCAGCCTGGGCTAGAGCATTAAACGTAACATGTACCATAGCAGATATCAATCCATGCAAATCCCAGTTCTTTTCAAATCTGCACACACAACAGCCAAACAACAAGTACTCCTAGATTTGGGAGCTGTTGATAAGTGGCCTGAGCACATCTAGCGGCTCAATGGACATGCAGATAACAGACTGCTTTAGATAAGATATATTGAACTTATGTAGATTAGATTATACTATATATGATCTTTACAATCTCGGACTTTTCTTATCTATGACATCACTGTACAAAAAACATCATGGACTCCTCTGGACTCCCCTTGTATTTTGTCCTTGTACTGTGTTCTTTGTTCTTATCCTTATTATGATGTCACTATGATATCATATTCTAGCCCTTCTTTGTTCTATGTGCCTTGTTCTCCAGAACAGTACATTCCTTTGTCCACTTGTAGAACAATGCACCTTGTACTTACTGTGACCTGCTGTTACCAGCGTTACCCCTGTAAAAGTATAAGTAGAGTACCCTGTACGCTCTGGCACCACACCAGTTCTCATCTGTTGTGTGCCAGGTATGTCTCCTCTCCTGTAATAACACCAGTTCTCATCTGTTGTGTGCCAGACTCTCCATCTGCTTCACTTGCTAGATCTTACTCTGTTGCTGCTTCAAGCCTACTTGCATATCTCACCACAGTCTTCCCAGTCCACTGTGAGTATGCCCTTCATGTATGCTGTTCATCAGGAGCCACTGACAATTTTATTTGCACCTCATTATTGAAGCAATTGCAAATCAGAATGTGTGATGTAACGCCACCAGTGGGGCGACGTGCAACTCTGGGTTTACCAGCAGATGGCATAATGAAAGAGCAAGATCAGGGGTCATAGTCACAGATGATGACTAAGGAGACTTGGATCGGTCAAAGGTGTACGCTTGAAGAGGCACAGCAAGAACGGTGATGCACAAGATAAGAGGATGGTCTTAGAGGTGCAGAGCAGAGTTCCCAAGGTACTAGCTGGTATTGCTAAGTAACTCAAGTCTGGGGACTTGAGTACGAAACGCTACTGGTATATATACATGCAGGTACATAAGGTTTGTACCCAGCTAAGTCCGCTCTACCGACAGTTTGGTGGTCCGTGCACAGCCATGGAACCTACTAGAAGGTCACATGAGGCATTGTGCCATCTGTCATCAGCAGTCTAGGTCGATCCAGGTCCAAGTCATGTGATCAGTGACATCATAGGCCTAGGTTCTTCTGTAACTGCTCCCTAGCACCAGGGGATCCAGTCTGGCTGTGTATCAGGCTCTGTGGAGTCTCTGCGGGGTCCCGCAGTATCTCTGGGCTGTCACTCGCAAGGGCCGCACCTTCGGTGGTCAGGGATCATAACATGTGATGTCACACAACCGATACAAATCTGGAATGTAGACAGGACCCACAACCAAGATGGAGCCATCACCCAATACACCGACTTGAATGTCCGCACCAGGAATGACACCAAGACGCTTCACTTTCTAGTAACGAACCTAGGAAAGGATGAAGTTATATTGGGCTACCCTTGGTTCTCAGCATTCAAACCACTTGTAAAGTGGGGAGAAGCAACACTGGACAAAGAATTTCAGCTGGTGGTCATATCCAGCCTCCAGTCATCGGATGAAGCCATGCCCCTAGAAGCATCCATATGGGTGTTGGAGATGTATCAACTTGATGAGGAGGTGTGGGAGAAACTGATGGACAATGAACAAGAGCCCAGTGTGGCATTATTACATAAAACTATGACTGTGTCTGAGTTAGTGCAACAAGAAGCAGCCAAGAAGGAGACACATACCTTCAAGGAGATGGTCCCACTGGAATACCAACGGTATCATAAAGTGTTCAGCAAGGAAGTGTCTCATTGTTTCCCACCAAAGCAACTGTGGGACCACGCCATTGACCTGATACCTAGTGCCCCCACAACAATGGACTGTAAGGTGTACCTGTACCTGCTGACACAAGAAGAGGACAAAGCTCTTGAAGTATTCCTTGCCAAACAGCTTGAGAGGGGGTATATTCAACTGTTGAAGTCCCCATACATCTCACCATTCTTCTTCATAAAGAAGAAAGGTGGGAAGCTCAGACCTGTACAAGACTATCAATGACTAAACAAAGTCACTGTTTGCAATCATTACCCACTACCCCTCATTGTTACATCTCGGACTGATCGGCACCTCAGGCCAGGAAGTGGACACTGATGTATGAGCTATGACACTCTTGTCAGCAGTATATTGTCATGGACTTACAGGATCAGTCAGCCAGGTAAGCTCCAGCACATGTGATTGTACAATATGGATCAGATCTCAGAAGTGACTCATAGTGACTCATACTAGGATAGCTGTACTAGGGTTTGCTCTACTTATGCTGTTGGCTAGTACTTCTTGAAGCAGCACTTCAAAGCCCATGTGTATCTGTATAAGTAGGGTACTGCAAAGACCAAGAACGGTATCTTGGTCTTCTTCAATACCACTGTCCCAACTCATCATCTCCAGGGCTCTCCCCCTTAAGTGAGTTGTCCAGCATATCCCCTTAGACCAGGGATCCCCATGACTTATCCCGAGATCCCCTTCGTGGGCAGTGGAATATCCCGTCAGCACTGCAGCCTACCAAGTATTCTTGTACTGCAACGAACGAGTCACCTCACCCTATACTTCCTTCTACATCTGTCACGGTCAGCGAAGTGGACTCTTACTATACGGACTTGACCCCTTAGTAAGTAGTAATGTGTCATGGACAATGGCATCAGTCAGCAGTCATAGTATCACATGTTAGATACTATGACTCGTTCCAAGTAGTAATTGTATTAGGGTTCATGCTACTTACGCTACTAGTCGTCTCGGATTGGAGGGGAGCTTTAAAGCATCTCCATAATTGTATAAGTAGAGTACCCAGAAGACCAAGACAAGCCATCTTGGTCTTCTTCAATCACTACCTCTTGACTCACATCTTTGTCTCTTGCTTGTCTCCCTCAAGCAAGTCGAACCTCCCTTACTGCCCAGTGAACTTAGGGAGTGTCCTGGTGCAACGACGCAGGTCATGTGACCTTGTGAATGCCCTTTCAAAGTCTAAGTCAGACTCTACGCTGGTAGTGGCATAACATTAAGACCAAGATCTACCCACCATGGCATTCACAACCTGAGAACAGTGGACCAACTTTCAACCATACACCCTTGAACGAAGAGGAGACCGCAACGTACCCACACAATTCCTAGGAGCAGCCCGTTGGAGAGAATACCGAGGAGACACTGGATACTTCGTAGACTTCGTGTCGGGACCCACCTGATACCAACCAGTTGAGTTCAACTTTGATCACGTCTGTTGGGTAGAGATTACGTGGAACCCAATCGACAACAGGTGGGACGCTGTAAGACCAGCTGGACGAAACTACAACTGCGACATTGACACACGAGGACTACCCACAAGAGAACAGTGGGGACATATAGACGGACAACCGGAACTTAGCACATCAGAACCAAGGACCCCAGCACCATCAGAAATGAGTGAGGGGGAAACCACCGATCACAAAGACAACGAATCTGAAGAAGAATCTGGAGAAGCGGCTGAAATCATCCAGACAGCTGAGTCTCTCCATTTAAACAAACCCGAAACCATCCAGATATACTCCCCAGCAACCGCCATGGCCACTACCACTGTCACCAAAACACGAGAAGAAGCAATAGCCATCGAAGAAGCCAGAAGGATAGCTGAGGAAGCAGAATCCTACCTGTGACCTATCAACCCAACAACAGGCCATCAAATGACAGCCGACTGTTGATAAGTGACCTGTGCGCACTTAGCGGCTCAATGGACACGCAGATAACGGACTGCTTTAGATTAGATATACAGGACTTGTAGATTAGATTATTTTGATCTTTACAATCTCGGACTTCTTGTATTCTCTTATCTATGACATCACACATGTACATGACATCATGGACCACTCTGGATTGCCCTTGTACTACGTCTATGTACTTTCCTTTGTTCTTATCTTTATTGTGATGTCACTATGATATCATAGTCTGGACTCTTCTTGTTCTTTACGCCTTGTTCTCCTATTAGTCCACTCCTTTGTCCGTGTACAGAACAATGCGCCTTGTATTTACTGTGACCTGCTGTTACCAGCGTCACCCCCTGTAGCAGTATAAGTAGAGTACTTTGTACGCTCCTGGTCCACATCAGTTCTCATCTGTTGTGTGCCAGGTATGTCTCCACTTCCCCAATGTAACATCAGTTCTCATCTGTTGTGTGCCAGACCCCACATCTGCTTCACTTGCTAGATTCACTCTGTTGCTGCTTCCAGCCACCTTTGATATCTCACCACAGTCCTCTTGTCACTGTGAGTATCATCCCTTCATGTGCGCTGTTCATCACCGACGACGCCGCCATATGCTGAGCGGTGGGCCCCAACCAACCAGATCCACCTCCTGGAAGAGGAGGAAAACCACCATGAAGACCATTCAGAGGAGCACCAGGAGACTTCGGAGGAGGACCGCCAAGGGGTGGACCCCCAGAAGGGAACCCATTCAGCCCACCCCCACCAGGAGGCGGACCACCAGGAGCAGGACCAGGAGCAGGAGTACCAGGACCCGATAAATTAAGTGGCGAACCTCCTACCGTATTCAATGGAGACTGTGCTTGTGATGACTCACTGTCACTCGACAGGGAATCACGACGGGTTCAGAAGACCGGGGGTGGTGGAGAACGCGGAGCGGAGCACAGGGACTACTGTGATGGAACGCTTTGGCTCAACCGTCAGAACTGGCACGACGGCTCAGGGAAAGTGGCGCTTAGTGGCAAGTCGTGCTTGACAGCTGAAGGGGCACTAGTGCTCGAGAGGTGGGAAGAGGCAAAGGGAGGATGTCACAAGTGGACAGTCTGAGGGACTGTCCGTTCTATTGCGCTGGCTTATATACCCAGAGGGATGGTCTGTGCGTAAGTTTAGGGCAGGCTTAAGGTCTGCCCACGGGTACTGCGGAATACTGCGGAATGGAACATTCCAGTAACATCTAAATATAGTGTCCAATGGGAAAATCGGGATAGTGTCGTACGACTGCTCCACAGTTGATGACGCCATATGACGTGACTGCTCCGCAGTCCAATCAGAATAATCGTAGGAGTGGTACGACTGCACCGCAGTCGAGTTGGTCATAATGATTTGACTGCTCCGCAGTCCAATCAGATAAATCCAAGGAATGGTACGACTCTCAGTCGTCAGGTGACTTGATAAACGATGGGAGATCACGTGATGAGTCACGTGATCGTAGGAGTACGAAATTCAAACTCCGATTTCGGATTTCCCCTTTAGGAAGGTGATTAGATAAGACCGGGCCGGTGCGGACCGGTCTTAGACGCCCGAGTCACGACCCAAGTTTCTAGGTTCGTGACAGCGCTGACTACAAATCCTTCCTCACACAATGGCACCTATACTGGGGACTCAACAGCGATGCACCTGTAATGCACAATGTTTACTGACGCTGTCTCCTATTTCTAGGGTATGTCAAAGGACTGCTGGTTAGCAGATAGACACTGGGATTCCTCCAGTGGCTGAACAACGAACTACGGTGAGGGATAGATCGCTACGATGAATACCTCTGGGACACCCTAACGGCCAGATTCGCAGACAGATTCTCCAACGTACTGGAACAAGAACAGGCACAAGCAACCCTGGCCAAAGGACTTAGAATGATTGGAGATGACGTTGACACATACGTCACTACGTTCAAGCAGCTAGCAAGAAAGGCTGACTACCACCTCAATGACCGGCAAACAATTGACTGATTCACCGCGGGTCTCCCGGGCAAGCTATTCTCGAAAGTATATGAGCTCGACAACCCCACAACCTTCGATGAGTGGAAAGAAGCCACCATGAAGCGACAGAAGCAATACATTCACCTACATGCCAGGTTAAATCTGTCCTCACTGACCAAAAACACACCCCAACGCCCCCAACGACAAGGACTGGGATTTGGAGCACCATGGAATCCGCCACGAAATCTGCCCCCTCGTTACGACCCAAATGCCATGGACACATCAGCAGACTGCTCCCAAGCACGACTCGCGGGAGCAGAGGACATACCGCAAAGGCAACGACACCCGTTCCCACCAAGATATGGGCAGGGAAGGCGAGAAGGCCCTCGACGCAACATGAGGGAAGTCATTTGTTACAACTGTAACCTACCCAGTCACTTCTCACAAGATTGTACAAGACCCTGAAGGCAATTGCAGCAAGGACGAAACCCAGTCACCAGCATCCGAGGTACAGACACCTACCAAGAACCCGAGTCGTCGCTACGAGCTGCACAAGCTCCAAACCCCCAACAAACGGCACGAGAATGGCTGGAAGGAGTGAGGGAGGCAAGTGACAAAGTAAAAGACCTCATATTCCAAGATTTATGGAATCAGGAGGGTTTTCAAGATGCCTGAACCCATCGGCCTGGGTAAGGGCAACAAATTGTAACTCTGTAATCATGACTTGCTTTTGGTCTCTTAGAATTCCAGTCTCGATTCGCATGCGTTACTCAATGGCCAACATAAAAGGGCTCATAGATTCAGGAGCCACTGACAATTTCATACGACCAGCATTTGCCAAACGCATGGGCCTAGGACTACAAACCCTAGAGAAACCCAAAAAGATATACAATATAGACAACACGGAAAACAAAGCTGGGTTGATCATGCACTTCATAGACCTAGACGTACAAACCAAAGGCATCCACAGAAATATCTGCTTTCTGGTCACAGACATCGGCACCGAAGAACTAGTGCTAGGATATCCATGGCTCACGGCATACGAACCCACAATCAGCTGGAGACACGCCACCATACACGAAAGCACACTACCCGTAGTTCTGTGGTCAATAGACCCCACCACAGATCACACGGTTCTCGCAGCAGCTATCACGCCAAACGAAGCAGAAGAGATCGTACAAGAACTAGAGGAAGAGTGCCAAATACAAACAATGGCCACAGAACTGGCGATTGCAGCCCATAACCACTGGGGGAAGTCAAAATACCAGCACTGTATCAACGATTCACCAAACTCTTCAGTGAAGAAGCATCACATCAATTCCCACCTTCGCGACCCTACGATCACACCATCGACCTCAAACCTGGAGCACCTGCCATCATAGATTGCAAAGTCTACCCCATGAGTCAAGAAGAGGACAAGCAACTGAAAGTATGGCTAGAAGAGCAGCTGAAACTAGGCTACATTTGACCATCCAAATCCCCATATGCCTCATCCTTCTTCTGCATCAAAAAGAAAGACAGGAAGCTGCAACCAGTACAAGACTACCGAAGGATCAACACCTACACCGTACATAATCAGTACCCACTACCACTTATGGCCGAACTTATTAATGACCTTGGCAATGGACACATCTTCACCAAACTTGATGTCTGCTGGGGATACAATAATGTATGTGTCAAAGAAGGCGACGAGTACAAAGCGGCCTTCAAGACGAAATATGGACTCTTCGAACCCCTTGTCATGTACTTCGGACTCATGAACTCACCAGCCACCTTTCAGCACATGATGAACGACATACTAGGCGACATGATCCGAGTCTTTGCAGCAATGGGCATGATCATCCATGTTTACATGGACGACATCGGCATCACAACACTAGAACACACTGGCCTCCAAGCACACATTGACGCCGTCTGCGCAGTCCTCCAAGTCACAATGGACCACGACCTCTACTTCAAACCTTCCAAGTGCATATTCCACCAACCGTGTATGGATTACCTGGGGGTCATCCTTGAAAGGGGGGTGACACACATGGACCCAGTAAAAATCGCAGGCATCCGCGACTGGCCACAACCCACCAAAGTACGTGACATCCACTCATTCCTAGGCTTCTGCAATTTTTACCGCCTCTTCATCCGGGGCTTCGCAACACATAAATGAGCCCTCAACAAACTCACACACAAAGACACATAATGGACCTGGGGACAGAACAAAGAGACCGCTTTCCAAAAACTCAAAGACCTTGTCATGTCCGAACCAGTACTGACACACCCCATGCTAACTGACCAATTTGAACTAGAAGTAGACGTGTCGAGCTACACAGTAGGAGCCATCTTACTCCAGAAGAAAACCAACGGAAAGCGACACCCATTAGGCTACTACTCGGCCACACTCAGCGAAGCGGAGTGCAACTATGACATCTACAACCTCAAACTCCTAGCCATAGTAAAAGCCTTAAGACACTGGCAACCATTCCTTGCAGGATCACCGCACAAAATCAAGATCTTCTCTGACCACCTCAACCTCACTCACTGGAAAACACCCCAAAAGATAAGTTGCAGAGTCACCCGAGAAGTACTCGAACTCATGGAGTATGACTTCGAGATCCACCACATCAAGGGAACAAGCAACGGCAGAGCAGACGCCCTCTCTCGATGACCAGACTACGACCAAGGGGAACAAGACAACAAAGGGATCACTGTCCTACCGGAAACTGTGTTCACATGCATGGTAACAATACGACCACCAGAAGACCACACACAAGACAAAGATCAGATATGACACTGGGTGGATCCACATAAACTAAAGAAGGTCCACGGAACATGGTATCGACAAGGAGCCAAAGTTGTCACCAGAGACTGAGACATAATTCGTACCATCATCCAAAACCACCACAACCCCCTGATATATGGACACCCAGGCATCAAACGGACGGCCCGAATCATCGAATGACACTACTGGTGGCCCAATATGATTGCCCACGTAACCGAGTACGTCAAAGGGTGCGCCGAATGCCAACGTCACAAGGTCAACAATCAACCCACGAGGGCACCGTTAATACCCATCACCCCAAAACCAGATGCCAACCCATTCGAAGTCATAGCCTTAGACTTCATCACTAAACTTCCCATATCCCAAGGGTATGACTCCATTCTCACCGTCACAGATCACGACTGCACCAAAGCATTGATATTCATCCCATGCAATGAAGAAATCACTGCAGAAGGAGTGGCAGCATTGTACATAACACACATATTCCAAAGGTTCGGATTACCAGCCAAAATTATCAGTGACCGAGACCCCCGGTTTGCATCCAAATTTACGCACGAGCTATGCCATATCTTGGGAATCCACCAAAACATATCTACGGCCTACCACCCCCGAACAGATGGACAATCGGAACGAACCAAACAGTGGCTGGAACAATATCTAAGGTTCTGGGTGAACGAGCGTCAAGATAATTGGGTGCACTTTCTCCCCATGGCGGAATTTGCGCACAACAGCTGGCCCCACAAAACAACGTGGAAGTCCCCTTTCGCCCTGATGATGGGATATGACCCACACGCTGACTGGGCTGATAAGCCATCACCAATACCACAGGTACTCACATGCTTACACCAATTCCGAGAAGCACGGAAGGATGCCCAAGACATGATCAAAAAGGCCCAGATGCTATGGGTGAAACACTGGAAGACTCTGCAATATCAAATAGGAGATCAAGTATGGTTAGAAGGGCGCCATCTATGAACCAATCAACCCACCGCCAAATTCGCAGCACAAAGGCACAGACCATTCAAAATCACGAAAATACTATCTCCAGTCAACTACCAATTGGAGCTTCCCATGCAGTGGAGTATCCATCCAGTGTTTCACACAGACTTACTCACCCCTTATTGAGAAACACTCATGCACAGAGAAAATTTCCAGCGCCCACCACCGGATCTAGTAGATGGCGAAGAAGAGTATGAGGTGGAACACATTCTAGACCACCGACGGTTTGGCTGGAGCAAGAAATTGCAATACCTTGTGAAATGGAAGGGCTACCCAGACTCGGAGAATCAGTGGGTCGACAAAGATGACATATTCGCTGATCAAGCAATAGTGGAGTACAAATGGAGTTCAAACACCAGAAGGACACATATAAACTGAGGCAATACCACAACTTGCTTATCACCTCCTCACACTGGATTCCCCACATACTCCACAATGTCTCTTCCCAATGCCTCCTCTCCCACTGCTCTTGCTCCCTGCCTCGTCAACAGCCTCACCTGACAAGAGCTCAGCAAAGCCCTCGACAACACGCAATCGATCATCAACCTCGAGGACCCCGACCAGTCAGCAACCTACTGGCTCACTGACAGCTGCAGGCAGCGACTGTGCACCGTGCCATACACAGAAGCCGAAATTACTCAGCTTCGTGCAGCTTTCAGAGGGGATGAAAGTCCCTCACCTCGACTTGTCGCCACACGGGTTGAAGAAGAAGAACGTGGCCACCATGTGGTGGGAGGAGTGGATGAAGACTTGGTTGTGGAGGGAGCCCGCGGAGAGTTGGCAGCAGCGACAGCTAGCAGCAGTGGCGGGGCGGAGGGCCTGCATTCTCATCCGATGCCGCCAGCACACCGAGATGCTGAAAGGGCGGTGTACGAAGCAGTCAAAGGAACTCTGAGGGAGTGGTACCCAGCTGAGCAACCGTACCTCATCACTGCCACCGATACTGACAACCCCCGTGAGACCCCATATGCCTGCGACACTACAGGGTGCCCCCTTTACCGTGCCAGGGTTGTCATTGACACGGAGGCAGCGCCTATGCCTGCCGTCCGCCTCTGCTATCTCAGGGGCACAGCGCACACCACGCCCCATGGCTACAAACACAACAGGGGGGACGACTTTGTCCACTACCCCATCACTGATGCCCAGGGGGTCACCTGACAGGCCACCTTCGTCCAGGTCGTGGGAGGACCCGACCCCTCATACTGGGACTCATGGATGACAGCGACAAAGTCTACAGTTGCCCCCTTTATGCTGAGCCCCAAGTCCGCAAAGCTGGCAAACCCCACTACGCCCCCGAAGACATGTACGCCTTTGTTGGCAGTCACAGCAACCAGCACTGGATGGATAGGGTGGTGAATGAGTTGAGGGACGTCGGGCTAAAAGCTGAGTTGACTCGCTACCACACCTACAAACACGAGGCTGAGAGGATGGAACAGTGCCTCCATGCCCTTGCTCAGGCACTCAGGGGGGTACAAGGCGAACTCACGCGGTGCAAGTTTAGGTTGGAAATGGCCAACATATTGGACAGGGTTACAGAGAGGCAGGAGGCTTGGGTAGGAGGAATTGGCCCCACTCGGCACCATGGGCGTTGCAGCTGAAAAGGGGGTGATGTCATGGTCAGTGAAGTGGACTCTTACTATACAGACTTGACCCCTTAGTAAGTAGTAATGTGTCATGGACAACAGCATCAGTCAGCAGTCATAGTATCACATGTTAGATACTATGACTCGTTCCAAGTAGTAATTGTATTAGGGTTCAAGCTACTTACGCTACTAGTCATCTCGGATTGGAGGGGAGCTTTAAAGCATCTCCATAATTGTATAAGTAGAGTACCCAGAAGACCAAGACAAGCCATCTTGGTCTTCTTCAATCACTACCTCTTGACTCACATCTTCATCTCTCACTTGTCTCCTTCAAGCAAGTCGAACCTCCCTTACTGCCCAGTGAACTTAGGGAGTGTCCTGGTGCAACGACGCAGGTCACGTGACCTTGTGAATGCCCTTTCAAAGTCTAAGTCAGACTCTACACTGGTAGTGGCATAACAACATCCTTGACGACAATCAGTGGAGATCAGCCCACTACATTGAGGAAGTACCTCAGGGGATCCCCATTCACAAAGACATCCACACATATGTGATGACTCACTGTCACTCAACAGGGAATCACGACGGGTGCAGAAGACCAGGGGTGGTGGAGAACATGGAGCAGGGCACAGGGACTACTGTGATGGAACACTTTGGCTCAACCATCAGAACTGGCATGATGGCTCAGGGAAAGTGGTGCTTAGTGACAAGTCGTGCTTGACAGCTGAAGGGGCACTAGTGCTTGAGAGGCAGGAAGAGGCAAAGGGAGGATGTCACAAGTGGACAGTCTGAGGGACTGTCTGTTCTATTGTGCTAGCTTATATACCCAGGGGGATGGTCTGTGTGTACATTTAGGGCAGGCTTAAGGTCTGCCCACAAGTGCTGTGGAATACTGTGGAATGGAACATTCCAGTAACATCTAAATATAGTGTCCAATGAGAAAACCAGGATAGTGTTGTATGACTGCTCCATGATGAACAGCATACATAAAGGGCATACTCACAGTGGACTGGGAAGACTGTGGTGAGATATGCAAGTAGGCTTGAAGCAGCAACAGAGTGAGATCTAGCAAGTGAAGCAGATATAGAGTCTGGCACACAACAGATGAGAACTGATGTTATTACAGGAGAGGAGACATACCTGGCACACAACAGATGAGAACTGATGTGGACCAGGAGCATACAAGCTGCACTACTTATACAAAATACAGGGTGATGCAGGTAACAGCTGGTCACAGTAAATACAAGACGCATTGTTCTACAAGTGGACAAAGGAGTGTACTGTTCTGGAGAACAAGGCATATAGAACAAGGAAGGTTTGGGATATGATATCATAGTGACATCACAATAAAGATAAGAACAAAGGTCAGAGTACAAGGACGAAATACAAGGGGAGTCCAGAGGAATCCATGATGTCATTGTACAGTGATGTCATAGATAAGAAAAGTCCGAGATTGTAAAGATCATATACAGTATAATCTAATCTACATAAGTCCAATATATCTTATCTAAAGCAGTCCGTTATCTGCATGTCCATTGAGCTGCTAGATGCGCTCAGGTCACTTATCAACATCTCCCCGTGATCAGCAATCTAGGACTAGCACAAGCCCATGTCTGTGTTGTGTTGTTGCAGCAGGACACCCACAAGCGACTTGGTGAAGCCGTCCGCAACCATTTCCATAGTAGGGGTTCTGATAAGGGTGATGGTCCCCTTTTCGATGTATTCCCTAATGACATGATGCCTAATGGCAATGTGCTTCGATCGCCTCCCAGTGACAGGGTTCAAGGCCAAGTCAATGGCACCTTTATTGTCACCATGCAGTGGGATGGGGTCGTTGACCTCGTACCCAAGTTCCATAAGGAAGCTCTGATACCATGCGGCTTGGTTAGCCGCGTCGGTCATGGCCATGTATTCCACCTCTGTAGTGTTTTGGGCCACAGTCTTTTGCTTTCGCAAAGACCAGCTTATTGCACCATTGGCTAGTAGGAACACATAACCGGAAGTGGAGTGTCTGTCATCAACCTGGTCACCCAGGGAAGAATCAGAGTAGCCATGAAGGCCATCTCCACTGGCGCCATCATAAACTATACGCATGTCCACAGTTCCTACTAAGTAAGACAGAACATATTGCGCAAGCCGCAGATGTTGAGGGGAAGGATTTGCTGCATACTGTGCCAGACGTGATACAGCAAAGGAAATGTCTGGCCTAGTGCCAATCTGAACGTACAGCAGACTACCAATGAGTGACTGATAGTGCGTGATGTCAGAGGCAGTGGCCTGACCCATATATTTATGAAGGTGCTCATCAGCACCAGCAGGTAAGGGTGTGGAGTGTGGAGTGGCATTGGACATGCCAAAGCGTTCAAGGACATCCTTGACATAGCCAGACTGATCTATTTTGATGCATCTGAGGGAGTGGTCACGCACAATGCACATTCCAAGATATGACTCTATCTCCCCAAGGTCTGTCATCTCATAGCGTTCAGAGAGATCTGACTTTAAACGCTTAATCCTCTCCAAAGAGGCACCCAAGATTGTGATGTCGTCAACATAAACGATAATGAAGAGTGGTCCATCCCCCTCTCGTTGAGGCAACACATATATGCCTGCGTCGGCGAACGTCCACTTGAAGCCGAGTGCAAGGAGCACTCCATGGAATTGTAAGTTCCATGCACGGGAGGCTTGTTTGAGACCATATATCGCCTTGACTAGGCGACACACCTTTGTCTCTGCACCAGTGATGGTGAAACCTTGTGGCTGCTCCATGTAAATCTCCTCATCAAGCACGCCAGTGAGAAACGCGGACTTGACATCCATCTGATGGATGTGCCAGTCCTCCAGCGCGGCCAACGCCAGAAGCAATCTCAGTGACTCAAATTGTGTGATGGGAGAGAAGGTTTCATTGAAATCTATGCCAGGGATCTGCGTAAATCCCTTAGCCACCAAGCGAGCTCTGTAGCGGCCATCCACTTTGAGCTTAAAGACCCATTTGGATTTTACTGCCTTACGATTAGGCAGGAGATCCACTAACTCCCATGTGCCATTGTGGGTGAGTGCGTCCATCTCATACTGACATGCCTTAGTCCACTCATCTGCGTCTGCAGACCACATGGCCTCTGCATAGGATGCAGGGTCTCTGCTGACATATGCTGCAGCTAGCAGCTCCGCATACCCCAGTTGCCTGCTGCGCAGTGCCACATTGTCCCCACTGTAATAGCGAGGGTTGGGCACAGGTACACGGCTAGAGCGCCTTGGTGCATTGTCCATCTCACGCAACAGCTGACTATGCTGTGCACGAGCCTCAAAACCTCCAGGCATATCTGGTGAGGGAGGTGGGACATGGCGCATAATGCATGTTGCACTTTGGCACGGCAGTGGTGAGGTAGGGGTGGCTTGCTCACGCTTTGGAGTGGTGGGCAGAGTGGGCAGTGCAGGTGGTGGTGGTGGTGTGTGTGGGCACTCTTGTTTTGGGTCTAGGAGTTCTTCAACATCCTCCTCCTCACTACTGCTGGAGTGTGCAGGGGAGGGAACTCGCTGTGGTGGTAATGCCGATGTGCTAGGTATGGCAATTACTGGTGGAGGTGGTGGTTGTGACACCACTTGAGAAGGTTGTGGGTGTGGCTCAACACCCTGGAGGGACGGGAAGCTGCTCTCATTGAATGTCACATCCCTGGACAGTCTGACAGAGCGGGTTTGGCAGTCCCAGAGCTTATAGCCTTTAGATTCAGGCTCAAACCCAATAAGCGTGACCTCAATGGCCTTCGCATCTAATTTGCGACGCTTATCAGCAGGTACATGCATGTACCCCTTGCATCCAAAGACGCATAAACGCGAGACATCTGGTACTTTGCCAGAGTACCAAAGCTCATAAGGTGTGCACCACTTAAGTGTGCGGGTGGGAGAGTGGTTGTAGATGTGTACCGCTGTGCTCATAGCATGCTCCCAGAAGCCTTTAGACATGCCAGCTGTGTGCAGCATGGCCATTGCCTTATCCGTAATGGTGCGGTTAAACCGCTCGGCTTTCCCGTTCGACTGTGGTAAACCTGGCATCGTAAGGTGATGCTCTATCCCCCTCTGCTTGAGAATGTCCTGCACTTGGCTAGCCATGTACTCACCACCGCGGTCAGAGTGGAGTGCACGCAGTTTATGGGATGTCTGGGTTTCTCCCCAGGCCAAATACATCTGCAACGCCTTCACAAACTGATCCTTCGACTTAATAAAGTACACCACTGCGAACTTAGAGTGGTCGTCTATGAAGGTGGCGGTGTAGGCAGAGCCTTGCAGGGACTGAGTTTGCATAGGACCGGCTAGGTCACTGTGCACAATCTCAAAGATATGGGTTGTCCTTTTGGTGGAGGATGCAGAGAAGGGTTGGCGAGTGGATTTTCCCAACTTGCACCCATGACACACACCAGTGTGCATGGTAGAGCTGTCAATGTCCATGCCAGTAGTGGCAGAGGGACCGTACGACTTAAGAGCAGCAGAGGAGATGTGTCCCATGCGCTGATGCCAGATGTCTAAAGTGGTGGCAGTACTTTTGACGTGAGCATTTAGGCCAATGCTTGAAGCGTCCAACCAGTAGAGGTTGTCCTCCAAGTAGCCAACAGCTACACAGCTTTTATTGACAGATATTTTAAATGAGCCACTGTCAAAGGCCACTTCCGCACCCTTTTGTGCTAGAGCATGCATCAACAAGAAGCGTGTTTTCACCTGTGGAAGGTGTAGCACATTACTCAGGGTGATGGGAATGCCCTGGCTCGTAGTGAAGATGACAGAGCCTACACCAATTTGGTCAATTGTGGATTTATCCCCTAGGTGCACACTGCCTTGACATGGGGTATAGTCCTTGAAGTCAGACCGATGTGGTGTGATGTGGTGTGTTGCACCACTGTCCATCATCCAATGCACACATGAGGCAGCATACAAGGCAACACCAACTGAATTTGCAGCCCAGTCAATGGCGGGCTCATCAATGACCTCCTTAATGGAGGTGGTGGTTGGTACTAATACATGACTATTGGCAGCCTTGTTGCTAGTGTCCTTCGCCTTCCCCACAGCTTCATCCTTCTTCCTCTGCCTGCAGTCAGGCTTGATATGCCCCTTCTTGTTACAGTAGTGGCACGTAAGCTGAGAGTGATCCTTCTTCTTATGGGCACCACCACTAGGCTTGATAGGGGCAGCCTTATTGAGCGAGGAACCAGAGGGGCCAGAATGGCGCGCCTCCTCCAAAACGATGCGCACAATTATTTCAGCGTGCTTGAGTTTGGAGGGTGCACCACTGGCAAGGATGGTGGACACCAGAACCTCATAGGAGGCTGGCAGGGCATGGAGAAGTATGAGACAGAATTGGGTGTCAGTGACACCCATCTGTGCATTGGTAAGGCCAACCCGCAGCTCATTGAGTTTGGCCAATTGTGAGGCCATGGGCACGGAGTCGTCGAGGCAGGCTTGAGTTAACTGGATCCACAGATTAAAGATGGTGGTGCTGCCCGAAGCACCAGCATACACATCCTTCAGCTTGTCCCACTTCGCAGTGAAGGTGGGATAGGCATATGGGTCAGCAATGAGGGAGTAGACGCCTGGTTTAAGATATAGGCGGAGGTACGCCTTAGACCGACGCTGGATGGATTCCCACTCTTCAGGGGAGACTCCAGTGGGCAGGGTATGACAGGTGAACACATCCTCAGCCTCATGTAGAGTGAGGATGGCCTCAAGTGTCCCAGACCACTCGTTCCAGTGAGTCCCATCAAATTGCTCGAGGCGAATGCCAGAAGGCATGCCAAAGCTTGTGGAATACACATTGGCAATGCGCGTGGAGGGTGTGGACCCAGAAGTAATTGGGGGCAGACCAGTTGAGGTACCTGCCCCAGCTCCTGCAGCCGCACTAGTGGTGGCAACACCAGTGGGTGAGGCAGCACGAGAAGAGTGTGTGGACGACATGGGGATGATTTATCTGTTGCCGAGGAGCAGTCAGCGACAGTGCTTCTAATAGTTGCAAGATATGGGGGGATACCACTCCTGTCTGTGAATCTGTAAGGCCAGAACGCTAGCGTGTCCTGCCTCCTGTGGTATGCCAGTGATACAAGGGCTAGGCCCAGGATGGAAGATCCCTTTGCCATACTAGGAGCCAGCTGCCAGCCAGGATGTGTCTAGGACATGGCTCACTAGTTTGCGTCAGGGGGATATGGAGTGAAAGCTTTCAGAGCCCAAGGCTGTCTACCTCAGCCTCCTTGGCCTGTTGGTTGCCTCATCACCACAAGTGGCTTTACTGAATCCTTTCCCATTGCCACTACAAGGCAGGTATCTGGTTGCAGAACACCATAGTGGTGAACACCCCCCAGAGTCTGAACCAGGTTTTACACTCCCATGGTGAGGAGATCCTGTGCCCAGTGTGGAGCACCAGAGACAGCTGGCACTAAGCTCCACAATACACAGCCCAGTGGGCCATGCACACCTGGATATGGATTGAAGGGCTACCAGACCCAATCTCCTTGTGCAGAGCGCAGGGGCTAGGAAAACAGTAGGGATGAAAGTAGGACTACTTGGCAGTACATGAACAGGAGGTTCCTTAGCAGAGACCACTGGCGCCCCAGTGTCTACTGCCTTGGGCAAGGCTGGTGAGGCCCCAGACAGACCTTAGCCTGGTGTGTGATCCTAAGAACACAGTGACCAGCCAAGTGGAGTGGCTAGGGCACCAGGGCCAATAACCTGATGAACAGCATACATAAAGGGCATACTCACAGTGGACTGGGAAGACTGTGGTGAGATATGCAAGTAGGCTTGAAGCAGCAACAGAGTGAGATCTAGCAAGTGAAGCAGATATAGAGTCTGGCACACAACAGATGAGAACTGGTGTTATTACAGGAGAGGAGACATACCTGGCACACAACAGATGAGAACTGATGTGGACCAGGAGCATACAAGCTGCACTACTTATACAAAATACAGGGTGATGCAGGTAACAGCTGGTCACAGTAAATACAAGACACATTGTTCTACAAGTGGACAAAGGAGTGTACTGTTCTGGAGAACAAGGCATATAGAACAAGGAAGGTTTGGAATATGATATCATAGTGACATCACAATAAAGATAAGAACAAAGGTCAGAGTACAAGGACGAAATACAAGGGGAGTCCAGAGGAATCCATGATGTCATTGTACAGTGATGTCATAGATAAGAAAAGTCCGAGATTGTAAAGATCATATACAGTATAATCTAATCTACATAAGTCCAATATATCTTATCTAAAGCAGTCCATTATCTGCATGTCCATTGAGCCGCTAGATGCGCTCAGGTCACTTATCAACACTCCACAGTCAATGACACCATATGACATGACTGCTCTGCAGTCCAATCAGAATAATCATAGGAGTGGTACAACTGCACTGCAGTTGAGTTGGTCATGATGATTTGACTGCTCTGCAGTCCAATCCACTGTGTGCAAAGCAGGGTTTTCAGACCAATAAAACCCATAGAAAACCCTATGGAGTGTTAAACATAACCACTTATCAAGGGTTTTTTTAGGGTTTTCTAAGGGTTTTATTGGTTGGAAAACTCTGCTTTGCACACAGTGATCAGATAAATCCAAGGAATGGTATGACTCTCAGTTGTCAGGTGACTTGATAAATGATGGGAGATCACATGATTGTCGGAGTACGAACTTCAAACTCCGATTTCGGATTTCCCCTTTAGGAAGGTGATTATGTAAGACCAGGCCAGTGCAGACCAGTCTTAGACACCTGAGTCACAACCCAAGTTTCTAGGTTTGTGACAGTATCCCCTTTTTAACACTGTGCTGCACTGACAGCACTGGTTGACTTTGGATGAGGGGCGCAGGGGTAGTCCTTGTGGAACTTCTGGACCAGTTCTCAGGAGTGTGTCATATGGGATGAGGGGAGCCAGGAATTTTCGGAATTAGGATATCGCTTCCACTTCATCAGGTAAAGTATCCCTTTCTTGTTAGGTGATACTTTGGATTGCAAGACCGCTTCGACTTTGTAGTGTTCATCCTCTCCTTGGTGTTGATAAGTGGCCTGAGCACATCTAGCAGCTCAATGGACATGCAGATAACGGACTGCTTCAGATAAGATATATTGGACTTATGTAGATTAGATTATACTGTATATGATCTTTACAATCTCGGACTTTTTCTTGTCTATGACATCACTGTACAATGACATCATGGACTCCTCTGGACTCCCCTTGTATTTTGTCCTTGTACTCTGACCTTTGTTCTTATCTTTATTATGATGTCACTATGATATCATATTCCAGACCTTCCTTGTTCTATACACCTTGTTCTCCAGAACAGTACACTCCTTTGTCCACTTGTAGAACAATGCGTCTTGTATTTACTGTGACCAGCTGTTACCTGCGTCACCCTGTATTTTGTATAAATAGTGCAGCTTGTACGCTCCTGGTCCACATCAGTTCTCATCTGTTGTGTGCCAGGTATGTCTCCTCTCCTGTAATAATATCAGTTCTCATCTGTTGTGTGCCAGACACCCATCTGCTTCACCTGCAAGATCTCTCTGTTGCTGCTTCAAGCTCACCTTCATATCTCACCACAGTCACCAGTTCACTGTGAGTATGATCCCTTCATGTGCGCTGTTCATCACTAGGTCAATCTCAGGAGGGGGTCAGGTGAAGTTGGGTCCATGGATATCATTCTCATGATACAGAGAGATCATGGAATTGTGGAAGACTGGATGAATACACCATGTCTTTGGGAGTTGGAGTTTACAATTAACTCCCCAGGTGGATAAGACTTTGAATGGACCATGGCGTTGCAGGGCAAGCTTGGGCTTAGGATGCGTGGTGTGGATGTTGGTTCCTTCCAACCAGACTAAGTCTCCAGACTTGAATTCTCAGGACAGGATTTGTGACTTGGAATTTCTCATGATTTCCACCACTACCTTTAGCACTGCAGTGACCTTGGATCAGATTTGGTTCAGGGATTTCAGCTGGTCTTCGGCTGCAGGGATGTTGGTTGTGAAGTGGATGGGAGGAATAAACTTGGGTTTGAACCCATACCACACTTCAAAGGGTGATTTCTTGGTAGCACTATGTTGCCAATCATTGTGCATGAACTCCATGAATGGGATCAACTCTGCCCAATTATCTGCTTGGAAATTGCAGTGTAACGTTCCTTCCAGATGTTGTGTTCATTCCCGACTTGGGATCTTCGCCAGATCACTGGTGATCGCTGAGTCGTATGTTGTGGAAGGTCGAAAGACCAAAAGAATGATAGAGTTGACAAAGGTAGCACGACTGTAGTTGGAAGAAGCATCGACAATGGATAAGAGGAAGAGGTCGCAGTGGCAAAACAGGCACCGAGGGCACACTGAGGAGACAATGGATAACAAGGACTACATTCCAAAGGGAAGGTAACCAAGGGTAATACAAGAGGGGGGAAGGTATTGACCAAAATCTCAAAGCTGTCGTCTAAGGACCAACAGTGTCCTCTACTTATACTACTTCAGGGAGCTTTCAAGCTCAGCCTGAATCCGAGTCACAAACCCTAAACCCTAGTACAGCGCCACATCTAAATATAACTAGCCAATGGCAATAACGTGCACTTGGCATGAGGCAGTCACAGGCTAGGTCGAGTCATAGATAAGGGACCACGAGGCATCCCATGTGAAAGTCCACCAGCTATAACTATACTGGTTCTATAATCACAAGCCAACCCAGGCACGTGCTCATCCAGGCTCTTCTGGAATGTTCTAGAGCAGGTCACATGCCAGGTCATGTGATGGCCAACCATAAACTCTTGACCAGCAGATTCTGGAGGTTAGTGCTAATAACTTATGGGTAAGTTATCGGCGTCTTCTGATGTACAGCAATCTCCATTGTTCCCACGATCACGTGCAAGGGCACTGAAGGGCAGAACGTAACATGCAGAAAACGCAAAGGTATTGCTCAAGCTCTTGATTGACTTGCTTGGTCTCTCCATCTGTCTGTGGATGGAACATGGTTGACATGGTGGACTTGACTCCAAGTTTGCTCCAAACTTCTAGCATCACTTTAGATGCAAACTGGGGTCCTCTGTCCAAAATCACTTGTTGGGGGAGTCCAGTTCTTTGCCAGACTTGTTCCAGGTATAACTTGGCAGTTTCATCAGCCGTGATAGTCTTGTTACAGGGAGCGATGACCATTGCTTTGCTGAGGTGATCTATGACCACGAATAATGTGTCGTAACCAAGGGACATGGGGAGGTTGGTGATGAAATCCATGATGAACAGCGCACATGAAGGAACTATACTCACAGTGAACTGAGACTGTGGTGAGATATAAAAGGTGGCTGGAAAGCAGCAACAGAGTTTGATCAAGCAAGTGAAGCAGAGTGGAGTCTGGCACACAACAGATGAGGAACTGGTGTTTATACAGGAATAGGAAACATACCTGGCACACAACAGATGAGGAACTGGTGTGGTGCCAGAGCGTACAGGGTACTCTACTTATACTATACAGAGGGGTGACACTAGTACAACAGACGTAACACAGAGTCACACAATACAAGGAGCGTTGTTCTATAGAGGGACACAAAGGAGTGTGCAGAAGGAGAACAAGAGCACAAAGAACAAGAGAAGGCTAGACTATGATATCATAGTGACATCACAATAAAGATAAAACAAAGGAAGTGAGTACAAGGACGAAATATAATAGGAGTCCAGAGGAGTCCATGATGTCATTGTACAGTGATGTCATAGATAAGAAAGTCCGAGATTGTAAAGATCATAATAATCTAATCTACATAAGTCCAATATATCTTATCTAAAGCAGTCTGTTATCTGCGTGTCCATTGAGCTGCTAAGTGCGCACAGGTCACTTATCAACATCTCCCCGTGATCAGCAATCTGGGACTAGCACAACCCCATGTCAATATTGTGTTGCTGCAGCAGGACACGCGCAAGCGACTTGGTGAAGCCGTCCGCAACCATTTCCGCAGTAGGGGTTCTAATAAGAGTGATGGTCCCCTTTTCGATGTACTCCCTTATGACATGATGCCTAATGGCAATGTGCTTTGATCGCCTCCCAGTGACAGGGTTCAAGGCCAAGTCAATGGCACCCTTGTTGTCACCATGTAGTGGGATGGGGTCGTCGACCTTGTACCCGAGTTCCGCAAGGAAGCTCTGATACCAAGCGGCTTGGTTGGCCGCATCGGTCATGGCCATGTATTCCGCCTCTGTAGTGTTTTGGGCCACTGTCTTTTGCTTTCGCGAAGACCAGCTTATTGCACCATTGGCTAAAAGGAACACATAGCCCGAAGTGGAGTGTCTGTCGTCAACCTGGTCACCCAGGGAAGAATCAGAGTAGCCATGAAGGCCGTCTCCACTGGTGCCATCGTAGACTATCCGCATGTCCACAGTGCCTACTAAGTAAGCCAGAACATATTGCGCAAGTCGCAGATGTTGAGGTGAAGGATTCGCTGCATACTGCGCCAGACGTGACACAGCGAAGGAAATGTCCGGTCTAGTACCAATCTGAACGTACAGCAGACTACCAATGAGTGACTGGTAGTGCGTAATGTCAGAGGCAGTAGCCTGACCCGTATATTTATGAAGGTGCTCGTCAGCACCAGCGGGCAAGGGTGTGGAGTGTGGAGTGGCATCAGACATGCCAAAGCGTTCAAGGACATCCTTGACATAGCCAGACTGATCTATTTCGATGCGTCTGAGGGAGCGGTCGCGCACAATGCGCATACCAAGATAGGACTCTATCTCCCCGAGATCTGTCATCTCATAGCGTTCAGAAAGATCTGACTTTAAATGCTTAATCCTCTCCAGCGAGGCACCCAATATAGTGATGTCGTCAACGTAAACGATAACGAAGAGTGGATCATCCCCCTCTCGTTGAGGCAACACATATACGCCAGCATCGGCAAACGTCCGCTTGAAGCCGAGTGCAAGTAACACTCCATGGAATTGCAAGTTCCATGCACGGGAGGCTTGTTTGAGACCATATATCGCCTTGACTAGGCGACACACCTTCGTCTCTGCACCAGTGGTGATGAACCCTTGTGGTTGCTCCATGTAAATCTCCTCGTCAAGCACGCCATTGAGGAATGCAGACTTGACATCCATCTGATGGATGTGCCAGTCCTCCAGCGCGGCCAACGCCAGAAGTAATCTCAGCGACTCAAATCGTGCGACGGGAGAGAAGGTTTCATCAAAATCAATGCCAGGGATTTGCGTAAACCCCTTAGCCACCAAGCGAGCTCTGTAGCGGCCATCCGCCTTGAGCTTGAAGACCCATTTGGATTTTACTGCCTTACGATTAGGCGGGAGATCTACTAACTCCCATGTGCCGTTATGGGCAAGTGCGTCCATCTCATACTGACATGCCTTAGTCCACTCATCTGCATCCACAGACCGCATGGCCTCTGCATAAGATGCAGGATCTCTTCCTATGTAAGCTGCAGCTAACAGCTCCGCATATCCCAACCGTCTGCCACGCATGGCCACATTATCTGCTGAGAAATAGCGGGGATTGGGCACAGGCGCACGGGCAGAGCGTCTAGGCGCATTGTCCATCTCGCGCAACAGCTGACTTCGCTGTGCATGGTCCTCAAAACCTCCCGGCATATCTGGAGAGGGAGGAGGGACATGGCGCATAATGCGCGTTGCGCTTTGACGCGGTGGTGGCGAAGTGGGAGTGGGCTGCTCACGCTTGGGCGTGACAGGAAGAGTGGGTGGTGCAGGTGGTGGTGGCGTGTGGGGACGCTCTTGTTTGGGGTCTAGTATATCCTCAACATCCTCCTCCTCACTACTATCTGAGTGTGCAGGGGAGGGTACTCGCTTTGGTGGTAACGCCGACGTGCTAGGTACGGCAATCACTGGTGGAGGTAGTGGTTGTGAGGCCACTTGAGAAGGTTGTGGGTGTGGCTCAACACCCTGGAGGGACGGGAAGCTGCTCTCGTCGAATGTCACATCCCTGGACAAACGGACAGAGCGGGTTTGGCGGTCCCAGAGCTTATAGCCCTTAGATTCGGGCTCAAACCCAATAAGCGTGACTTCAATAGCCTTCGCATCCAATTTGCGACGCTTATCAGCGGGTACGTGCATGTACCCCTTGCATCCAAAGACGCGTAAATGAGAGACATCTGGTACTTTGCCAGAGTACCAGAGCTCATAAGGTGTGCACCACTTAAGCGTACGGGTGGGGGAGCGGTTATAGATGTGTACTGCAGTGCTCATAGCATGCTCCCAGAAGCCTTTAGACATGCCTGCTGTATGTAGCATGGCCATTGCCTTATCCGTAATGGTGCGGTTAAACCGCTCGGCTTTCCCGTTCGACTGTGGTGAACCTGGCATCGTAAGGTGATGCTCTATCCCTCTCTGCTTGAGAATGTCCTGTACTTGGCTCGCCATGTACTCGCCTCCACGGTCAGAGTGGAGTGCGCGCAGTTTATGGGTCGTCTGGGTTTCACCCCAGGCCAAATACATCTGCAGCGCTTTCACAAACTGATCCTTCGACTTAATGAAGTACACCACTGCGTGCTTGGAGTGGTCGTCTATGAAGGTGGCGGTGTACGCGGAGCCTTGTAGGGACTGAGTTTGCATTGGACCGGCGAGGTCACTGTGTACAATCTCAAAGATACGGGTTGTCCTTTTGGTGGAGGACGCAGAGAAGGGTTGGCGAGTGGATTTGCCTAACTCGCACCCACGACACACAGCAGTGTGCGTAGTAGAGCTGTCAATGTCCATGCCAGTAGTGGCAGAGGGACCGTACGATTTAAGAGCAGCAGGGGAGATGTGTCCCATGCGCTGATGCCAGATATCAAGAGTGGTGGCAGCACTTTTGATGTGAGCATTGAGGCCAATGCTTGAAGTGTCCAACCAGTAGAGGTTGTCCTCCAAGTAGCCAACAGCTACACAGCTTTTATTGACAGATATTTTAAATGAGCCACTGTCAAAGGCCACTTCCGCACCCTTTTGTGCTAAGGCACGCGTCGACAAGAAGCGTGTCTTCACCTGTGGAAGGTGCAGCACATTACTGAGGGTGATAGGAATGCCCTGGCTTGTAGTGAAGACGACGGATCCTACACCAATTTGGTCGATTGTGGACTTATCACCCAGTCGCACAGCACCTTTACACGGGGTGTAGTCCTTGAAGTCAGACCGATGTGGTGTGATGTGGTGTGTGGCACCACTGTCCATCATCCGACGCACACGCGAGGCAACATACAAGGCAACTCCAACTGCATTGTCCGCCCAGTTAATGGTGGGCTCGTCATCGACCTCCTTAATGGAGGCGGTGGTTGGTACTAATACATGAGAGCTGGCAGCCTTGTTGCCAGTGTCCTTAAGCTTCCCCGCAGCTTCATCCTTCTTCCTCTGCCTGCAGTCAGGCTTGATGTGCCCCTTTTTATTACAGTAGTGGCAAGTAAGCTGAGAATGATCCTTCTTCTTACGTGGGCCACTGCTGGGCTTAATGGGGGCAGCCTTGTTGAGGGAAGATCCAGAGGGGCCAGTACGGCGCGCTTCCTCCGAAACGATGCACGCAATTATTTCAGCGTGCTTAAGCTTGGAGGGGGCGCCACTGGCGAGGATGGTAGAGGCCAGAACTTCATAAGAGGCTGGCAGGGCGTGGAGAAGTATGAGACAGAATTGGGTGTCAGTGACACCCATCTGTGCGTTGGAAAGGCCGACCCACAGCTCATTGAGCTTAGCCAATTGAGAGGCCATAGGTGCGGAGTCGTCGAGGTGGGCTTGGGTTAATTGGATCCACAAATTGAAAATGGTGGTGCTGCCGCTAGCACCAGCATATACGTCCTTCAGCTTGTCCCACTTTGATTTGAAGGTGGGGTAGACAAGAGGGTCGGCAACGAGGGAGTAGACGTTGGGCTTGAGGTAGAGGCGGAGATACGCCTTTGCCCGATGCTGGACAGAGTCCCACTCGTCAGAGGTGACTCCTGAGGGGCGACTTGGAGGAGGAACACATCCTCAGCTTCGTGCAGCGTGAGGATAGCCTCCAAGGTTCCGGCCCACTCGTTCCAGTTGGACCCATCGAATCAGGTAAGATGAATGCCTGAAGGCATGCCGAAGGAGTTGCCGTACGCGTTTGCAATACGCGAGGAGGGTGTGGACCCAGAAGCAGGTGGCAGTGAACCGCCTGCTGTGGCGCCTGCAGCCGCACCAGTGGTGGCAGCACCGGTGGGCGATGGCAGCACGAGAAGAGTTGTTAGATGATGCCATAGGGATGGTTTATCTATCGCCGAGGAGCAGTTAGCGATAGTGCTTCAAAATGGTTGCAAGATATGGATGGGGGTACCACTCCTGTCTGTGAATCTGTAAGGCCAGAACGCTAACGCGTCCTGCCTCCTGATGGTATGCCAGTGATACAAGGGCTAGGCCCAGGATGGAATAATCCCTTTGCCATACTGGAAGCTAGCTGCCAGCCAGGATGTGTCTAAGACACAGCTTCACCAGTTTGCGTCAGGGGGAAATGAAGTGGATGCTTTCAGAGCCCAAGGCTGTCTACCTCAGCCTCCTCGGCCTATTGGTTGCCCTCATCGCCACAAGTGGCTTTACTGAATCCTTTCCCATTGCCGCTACAAGGCAGGTATCTGGTTGCAGAACACCATAGTGGTGAACACCCCCCAGAGTCTGAACCAGGTTTTACACTCCCATGGTGAGGAGATCCTGTGCCCAGTGTGGAGCACCAGAGACAGCTGGCACTAAGCTCCACAATACACAGCCCAGTGGGCCATGCACACCTGGATATGGATTAAGGGGCTGCCAGATCCAATCTCCTTGCGCATAGCGCAGGGGCTAGGAAAACAGTAGGGGTGAAAGTAGGACTACTGGGCAGTACATGATACAGGAGGTTCCTCAGCAGTGACAACTGGCGCCCCAGTGTCAACTGCCTTGGGCAAGGCTGGTGAGGCCCCAGACAGACCTTGACCTGGTGTGTGATCCTAAGAACACAGTGACCAGCCAAGTGGAGTGGCTTGGCACCAGGGCCCATAACCTGATGAACAGCGCACATGAAGGAACTATACTCACAGTGAACTGAGACTGTGGTGAGATATAAAAGGTGGCTGGAAAGCAGCAACAGAGTTTGATCAAGCAAGTGAAGCAGAGTGGAGTCTGGCACACAACAGATGAGGAACTGGTGTTTATACAGGAATAGGAAACATACCTGGCACACAACAGATGAGGAACTGGTGTGGTGCCAGAGCGTACAGGGTACTCTACTTATACTATACAGAGGGGGTGACACTAGTACAACAGACGTAACACAGAGTCACACAATACAAGGAGCGTTGTTCTATAGAGGGACACAAAGGAGTGTGCAGAAGGAGAACAAGAGCACAAAGAACAAGAGAAGGCTAGACTATGATATCATAGTGACATCACAATAAAGATAAAACAAAGGAAGTGAGTACAAGGACGAAATATAATAGGAGTCCAGAGGAGTCCATGATGTCATTGTACAGTGATGTCATAGATAAGAAAGTCCGAGATTGTAAGATCATAATAATCTAATCTACATAAGTCCAATATATCTTATCTAAAGCAGTCTGTTATCTGCGTGTCCATTGAGCCGCTAAGTGCGCACAGGTCACTTATCAACAATCCATGGTGATGATTCCCCACACCTCTGTAAGAATTGGATTGGGTTGCAGGGGTACTTGGGTTCTGGGCTTGATTTTCATCAACTGACAGATAGTGCATCTGTCCACATAACTCTTGATGAAACTGGACATTCCAGGCCACCAGAAATCTTGGGATATCAGCTCATAGGTTTTCCATCTTCCTGGATGTCCTACAGCAATGTGGTCATGATACTGTTTAACAAAATCTCTTCGTAGATCATCGTTCTTGGAAACGTAGACTTGTCCTCGGAATAAGATGACTCCATCTTCTAAGTTCCACTCTTCCAAGCCCTTGGTGAGTGAACAGGGGCCACTCTTCAAGAGGGTTTCCAATGCCATACTGACTTCACTGTCATATGTCTGCATGTCTTGGATGTGTTGTTGCAGGGAGGTGTCTCCTAACACCGTGATTGCTGCTCTTTGCACAGCGTTGACTTGAAAATATCTCGTATCCAGGAGCACTCGCTTTTCATCTTCATCTGCTATCCTCTTTTTATGATCTGGATGCCTGGACAGTGCATCAGACTTGTTCTGACTGCCTGATTTGTTGATGATGATGAACTGGAACTGGGACAGAAACAGTGCCCATCGGGCCTGTTGATGGGAAAGTTTTTGCTTCTTCATAAAGTAAGCCAGGTTGCCATGGTTGGACCACACCTCTGTGGTATCACTACGTCCCCCAAGGTAGTGTCAGAATGTGTGGAAAGCATGGATGATCGCAAGGAGTTCCTTGTCACAAATCTCATAGTTGTGCTCCGCAGGAAGGAGAGATTTTGACAGAAAGGCAACCAGATGCTAACATTTCAAGGCATCAGGTTGTTCCAGAATAGCCCCAGTCACAAAGTCACTGGTGTCAGTGATGAGTCGGAATGGCTTGGAATGATTGGGAAGGGCTAAAACAGGGGCCTGCGTGAAGGCTTTGATCAGTGTGTGGAAAGTGCTTTCCACTGTGGTATCCCAAGAAAAGAGCACATCTTTCTTGGTCAGGTCGAAGAGTGGGCAGGTGACGGTGGAATAGTCTCTGATGAAATGTTGATTACAGAAGCCCAAAAATGCTTGGACTTGCTTGACTGTACGCAGAACGGGCCACTTGGTAATACCAGCCACCTTGGCTGGGTCCATGGAAACTTGGCCATTGGAAATCACAATTCCAAGGTATTCAACAGAGGTCTGAGCAAATACGCATTTCTCAGGTTTCAGGTAGAGGTCATGCTGCTCCAAATGCTGGAGCACATCGTGGGTCAACACAGTCAGGGAGTCAAGATCTTCCATGAAGATGAGGATGTCATTGAGGTAGACCACAACATGTCCACCATCAATCAGGGGCTTGAGGATTTGGTTCATGAACACTTGGAACGTTGCTGGTGTGTTGCAGAGACCAAATGTTATGTCTACCACGGATGCTTGCCTGACTTAGGCTTCTTGAATGGTGGCGAACCATTGCACAAAGAAATTCCTATTCACTGCTGTGTCAGAGTAGAAGGCAGGATGAGGTAGGATACGCTCATCTAGTCCAAAGTAGGCGTGGATGTCTTCGTGGACTGGTATTCCTGCGGGTACTTCAGTGATGTAGCGCGTGTAGGTCCAAGCAGGACTTTTGAGGATATAGAAGGTGTGGTAAGGTGAAGCGACTTGTTCGTTGTGGTATAGATGAATCTTGTGGGCGACGGTGCCAACAGGGTATTCCACTGCCCATGGGGGAACTTGGGATAAGTCACGGGGATCCCTGGTCTAAGGGGATATGCCAGACAACTCACTTGAGGGGGAGGGCCCTGGAGATGAGACGAGTAATGATGGTATTGAAGAAGACCAAGATGCTGATCTTGGTCTTTGTCATACTCTACTTATACAGATACGCGCAGGCTTTAAGCGCCGCTTCAAGAAGTACTAGCCAATAGCATAAGTAGAG
This sequence comes from Lactarius akahatsu, assembly GCA_021524915.1. Taxonomy (NCBI): domain Eukaryota; kingdom Fungi; phylum Basidiomycota; class Agaricomycetes; order Russulales; family Russulaceae; genus Lactarius; species Lactarius akahatsu. Next base: position 30,856 of record JAKELL010000455.1, read on the forward strand.
CAAACCCTAATACAACTATCCTAGTATGAGTCACTACAAGTCATTCTGAGATCTGAGCCGTATTGTACAATCACATGTGCCAGAGCTTACCTGGCTGACTGATCCTAAAGTCCATGATGATATATGCTGACGAGAGTGTCATAGCTTGTGCGTCAGTGTCCACTTCCTGGCCTGAGGTGCCGATCAGTCCGAAATGTAACACTGAAGGGCATTATGGTCAGTTCGAAAACGCCATGGGAGGTCTTGAAAGCGGCCTTGTACTCATCACCTTCGCGAATCTGGATGTTATTGTAACCCCATGAGATGTCCAACTTGGTAAAATAACATGTGCTGTGAAGTTTGTCAATCAGCTCAGGAATAAGGGGGAGAGGCACCGTGTTCTTGATGGTGATGTCGTTCAGAGCCTGGTAATCTTGAACTGGGTGGAGCTTTCCATCCTTCTTGTCAATGAAAAAGAAGGGGCAGGCCATGGGGGACTTGGAAGGGCAGATGTATCCTTTCTGCAGATGTTCAAACTTCAGAGATGTACTCCTTGAATGCATCAGCCTCTTTAGGTGTCAGGCAGTAGATGGAATAGTTCTTTAAACTCACTCTGGGTTTCAGATCAATCACATGGTCCCAGGGTTGGTGCACAGGCAAGCAGTGGGACGCTTCCTTGCTGAAGACTTGGGTGTAATGCTGGAAGTGACTCAGGATGTGGTCTGTGGAAGGCTTAGGGGCAGTCTTTGCTGCTAACTTGGTACTTGTGGTGAACTTTGCTCGAAGGGCCAAGTGGTCGTACTTGGGGAAACTGTGGCTCCACAGAAATGGCTTGATAGCCCCTTGAAAGAACGTGTGTTCTACAGGTTCTGCTGCATCAGCAGTCAGGATTAAAGCATCGTCCACTTGTTCAGGTCCTAGCGCTAGGATGTTGGCTCAGAAAGGATCTCGGAAGGGAACTGTTGCATCAACAGGGCTCAGGATGGAACTTCTGCGCTTGCAGGAACTTGGGATGGAACTCCTGCACTTGCAGGAACTCGGGAAGGAAAGGCGTCTTCAGCTGGTTCAGGTTCTAACTCTAGAGTGTTGATTGTGGTGTCTTGGGTTTGAGGTACTTGGGAAGAAATGACTACGGTCTTTGTAGACAAGGTGCAACTACTTGGGCATCACATGAAGGCGATCTGGGGTCTTGACCAGTCAATCTTGGGATTGTGTGCTTGGAGCCAATCCATTCCTAGGATTATGTTGTGCTCCCCTAGAGTGGTGACGTAGAATTCAATGACCTCGTTGTGATAGGCATTCTCTGCTGTTCTGATCCTTAACTTCTGGATTGTGGTATGCTTGACTAGCCCCATCTTGTTGGGCAACCCATCCACATTTCTAACTGGCATCGGGTTTACTAGAGTTCTCAAGGTCAAGCCATTTGCATGTGCAAACCCATCATCCGTGATGATGCCCTCTGCGCCACTGTCCAACAGGGCGCAGGCACTGATTTCTCTGCCAGATTGCTTTCCCACTAGTGTCACCCTGAGTACAATGGAAGGAGCTCTCCTATTCCATATCATCTTGACTGGTACAGGCTTGCCACTGAGCGTCTCTGATAAGGAAATGCCGCTCACAGTGCAGCTGGCTATCAATCTTCCGTCTGACAGTGCTATGGAGGAAGGGCCTAAAAATCCTTGTCAATAGGTGCAGACTGTGGATGCGCGTTTGGGGAGTACGGGAGTATCTCTCAATACATGGCTCCAACCAGAGCCAGATGATCAGTCAGTGCTTCCTCTTGATCTTGATCCTCGTCAACAAAACACCTTGCGTTCTACTTGCATTGTTGGGAGGGTGGCCACCTCTGGCTCTCATGCTTTGCGTCTTTAGCTTGCATTCTCGAAGGATGTGGCCTGGGCTACCACAGTATAGGCACAACTTGTTCTGGAAACACCGGTTTCGTTCTTCTTTGGTAAGTTTGCCTTGGAATTTCTCAGGTTGGGATGAGGAAGCGTTACATTAACGCTGTCATCCTTGGTCAGGACAGCTCGTCTGAAAGTGGGTCTTCCACTGTTGCATGAAGGGGAGTTTCTCAGAATGGAATTGGCATATAACTTATATACACAGTTGAACTCTCTGGCTTTATCTACCAGGTCTTCAAGTGTCATTGGGAGGGGGAGA
>JAKELL010000456.1:0-32914 GCA_021524915.1 Lactarius akahatsu
AACATCTCGTCCGCGAATCACAAAGAGCCGTCAAATGGTATTCTCGTGGCCACAGTACTGTAAAAGAAACACTTACAAAGGCAATTTGCAGTGTCGGTGTGTTGCTCGAGTCGTCCGCGTGTGGTTACGACGAACGGCCCCTAGCTGGACGAGACCGTGCGAGATGTATCAGAAGAGTTACGCCAGATCGTTTACGGAGCACGACTACTTTTGCCCTCTTTCTACCTAGGGGTATAAATCGTTTAGAATAGTGTTCGTGTACCTAACATGCCTTGCGCACCTTGGACGTTGAGGTGTTGACGTCCTACACTTTCGCATCGATTTGACTCATGCCGTCGCAAGCTCCTTTCGCATTGGCTCTAAGTTCCTTGAGTTCGTAGTGCACTTGTGGGAAACTCAGAGCCCGTGCATTCACCATTCAAGCTTGAACCTCATCATTGTCCAGCCTCTCCAGTGCGCCCTCAATATCCCTCCGTCACGGTTGACTCTGTTCCACAATCTTCTTCAGATAGTTCTCGGGATCAACAAGTCAGGAACAACGAACCGCAAACGATAAACTCACTCGTTCGACTCTGATTCCTTTGTAACCATGTTCATCCGAACGTCTGTGCAAGCGCCAAGCCGTCTGTAGAAGTCTTCTGGGCGCTCAAAAGACGTCGACAAGGACCGATTTGACTCCAGTACAACCTAAGAGATAACGGTTCTACAGCGCCTGAGGAGGGGGCAAACGAGATCACTCACAATAAGGAGGACACTGATGCCGGTGAAAACGACCTTTGCGGGCGAGAATCTCCGACGAATCAGTGTATCGAAGCGTAAGTCCATGACAGAATCACCAATATCTGCCGGGCCTACACCGTCATGGCGAAGGTGTTGGCGTGGTAGATGCCGGTCTTCACAAAAAACGCACAGAGAACCGTAAACGTCCTCTACGCGTTTTTCGCAAACACACATTCACTGGTGGACCAAACCACCTTTCAGATTCACACCTCCGCTATTGAATCGATCGACCCAGGATTTGAAGCTTGAAGTACGATCTGAATTGTCGGGAGAATTCGGATGTTTGCAACGCTGGGCAGAGAGGGAATGAGCGATAAGATATTTTCTTTCTTGTACGCTTGTGGTAGTCTCGAAGGTCAAGTGGTAGACCCTGTGGTATTACGGTACTGGTGGATTTCAGTACTGTCGAGTCCTGCTGAGTGAGCTGAGGACCGCCACACCGTGTCGATCGTCTTCAGGCTTGGTTGTCTTTTGTTGTCTTTCGCAGCCGCCCGCTCAGGCTACTGTAATCTTGTTTCATCATATAAACAAGCTTCTAATCTGTCGTGGCTACCAATGTGTTCTATTCGAATCCATTTCGTACATTTTGAGTATAGATCTGTGTGATACCTCATTAAATGCATACTTGGTCAAGGCTTTGGTTCTAAAATCTACCGCCCTTTCGTCCTGATGATTTTCTGTTCTACAAGTGGGGAAGTGGTAGAGCGACGTGTCAAGTGCTGTGAATCCCGGGGCACGTTGTGCGCTTGGGCGAGGAGAAGTAAGGACGCGCAGGTCAGTACACAATATGTCTCAGGTTTGCAACCGATGAGGCCACGATGACTCGGAGGGCCGAGTTTCGTTGCGACCTGGAGTGGTGATCTATCTCATGTTCACCTATGTCGTCTAGGTATCCCATCGTGTCTCGAAGGGTCCTGTTGTGCTCCATTAGTTGAGGAGCCGAAATGAATGTTTGTTCTTTGACTCGGAGCTTGTAGGCAGATTTGTCACTTACCTATTCCTTTGGCGTCTCGAATCAGCTCGTGGCATGTTTCCGAGTGGGACTGTTGTATTGCTGTCGTTCAAAAAGCTCCGAAATGTCGGCCGGGCAGTTTGTCGACTTGGGACACGGGCAAGCCAGTGACCGTCAGCCAGCTGCTGCCGTGTGTCGTTGAGACGAAGGAGGATGGCAACGCCATAGTATGCGAGCCGGGAGCCGACAAGCTCAGGCGTATCTGGGTGCTGCGTGACAAGCTCAGCGACCCGCTCGGAGCAGGTCGCTGAGCTTGTCGCGCCACACTTCACAGGTGTGTGCCATGTCCCTAACGGGGCAGCATAACATATGAGGACATGCGTGAACGGAAGATGCCTTGGGGTGCCTTGGATCGCTGACCTTGTAGTTCTCGTGGTGTGGTGCCCGAGTGTGATTTAAAGGTCGATTGCGGTGTTGGCGGGAAGGCTACCGAGGTACTCCCAAGTAGATGGGACGGCATCCCAAGTGTGCTTCACACGCATGTCGTCTATGGGTGCTGCAAGGGGCGTCGCGAAGTTTGCGAGGGCACAGTGGTGAGGTGAGGACGGAGGGCAGAGAGAGAGCCGGTGGTAGCGCACGATTACAACCTGAGGGGGTCACCGGTAGTCACTGGCTGTTAAGAGGACACTGGACCCCAAACAGCGCTCAAGACGGGATCACTGACTGAAGCCGGCTGGGAAGCAGGGTGTTAACGGCGCCTCTCTAAGAGTGGAAATAGAAGTGGAACTGCGGGTACAGTATCTCCATGGTATCAAGTTGATGCAACCCGTGAACCACGGACTGACTCCGACCGAGAACCTGAAGTCGGGTCAATACGACATGGTGTATCCGAAGCCCCATGGCCATGGCAGCCCAGGAACGAATACAGCTTCTTCTGTTTTAGTCATGATCTCTAGGATTGAGTTGCTTGTATAGCCTTCAAGCTTCAAGGGGCAAAACTATATACTGTGATCAGGTTTGTAGTTGCCCCTCCGGAGAGTACTTTGAAACCTTAGCTTACAGTCACACTGACAGGCTTTACATGGTGGGCAGGAGCAGGTAAGTGGAATCTGCTTATAGTCAACTAAGGGGTCAATTAATGTCCAATATATTGACCACTTAGTTGACTTGACTGTTATCGTGAACTGTATTAAGACAATGGAATAATTTGTAGACCTCTCTCTATGTGTCAGACAATTATAAATAAAAATACTTGAACAATTAGATATTTGCCACTTGCTCAAGAGAGCTCTGATTATTTACAAATGTATTTAAACTTAGTTGTCAGGCACCAGCCAACATAAACAATTAAGTGTAAATATGCTCGGAAATAATTAAAGCTCTCTTAAGCCATAGACTAATATCTAATTGTTTGAGTATTTTTATTTATAATTTTCTGACACATAAAGAGAGGTTTATAAATTATTCCATTATCTTAATATAATTCGCAATGACAATCAAGTCAACTTAGTGGTCCATATATTGGACATTAGTCGATCCCTTATTCGCCCTCCACTTATCCGCTCCTGCCCGCCGTGTTACGGCCTGTTCTCGTCATCGCGGTGCAGCAATATTGCTAGTCGGAACTTCCATAGTTCGCATACTTCCATCTTGCGACTCACGGACTTCTCCAAACAGGTGAGAAATGCATACGACTTGTCAGTGGTCCGCTCTCGACAGGCGTTCAAGTTGCTTTGACTTTGTGTGGGATGCCACGAATTCAGTCTCCGCCAAAACATACTTGGCTACCCTCGTCTGGCTGAGTGTACAGTGTAATTGTACTTGCCACAGAAATGCGCCTTCTTTTACGGAGAAGTGCGACCTCTTCGTAGAAGAAGGCATTTTTTCAGTTGCAACTCCATTTATCTCTGGACATTGGCTGACGCAGGGCGAGTCCGCAAGCGGTTTCCCAATAGATCCCCCCATGGACGACACCTCATAGTGTGTTATATATATATCCCCCTTCTCAACGGGAGCGATGGAGGTTTCTGAGGGAGCCGCCCACGTGAATGTACAGTTGCAGTCACGAAATCTTGGAGCAGAAGAGAGATATTAAATTATAAGTGTAAGCTCACTCGCTCCAACTCGACATGTTTGAGCTGATCTTGGAGGGTCTGTGCAAAGTTATCATCTGTGATCACAGTGCCAGAAAGCACTCGCCCATTAAACGTTAAACAGTTACACGATCAGCTTGGTCCCGCGCTTCTTGTCTGCTTCTACCTCTTCAAAAATATGATGGAGAAATCTTGAGGGCTTATTGGTCAGGCAACTTGCGGCGTCAATGGGAGAACGATTGAGCCATGTATGACGACTGTCATATCCCTTTCCTCGTGAAACCCGAACTTTTGAACTTGTGCGGTGCCCAAAGTCATCACACATTTGACTCGAGTCCGAGCACTGGGATCATTCGTACCAGAACTATGTGGAGCAACTTGCAAATAGCCGAAGATGGAGATTCAACTGAAGCATACACACATGGTAAGGAGGGAACAGGAGGGAACTGGCGAAGAAAAACGACTGGCTTCAGGGCACTTCAACCACGGAGATGATGCAATTCTACCGTCCGCGCAAATGGGTATACATTTTGAATCCACGGACGCTTGGAGTACCCCAGATCTAGGTCGAAGGATATCCAATAAGACGTCTTTATGATGTACCAGTGTTGGAAAATCGGGGTGGACTCGTTCGTCCATGACGCCGCGGATGTCTTTCGGTTCTCGGAGTTGGGTCATCCAACTAGACCTGGGACAGTTGCTTCCTTCTCGCAGGAGTCGTTACCGCCGACGACGAAAGGGCGGTTTGTGTTTGTCGTTCCCCGCAGGTTCTGGGCCGCCTGCCTGTCTACGTTAGCCACCCGCAAACACAAGATGCTGGTTTGAAGGTGGTGACATTGTGCTCTACGGTGCTACTGTAGACCACATCTAACGATCCAAAGATGCAGCTCTTTGCAGTTCTCTTCCACGTGCCTCATGCTGCATGAACGCTGTAACAATTCTACCTTGGGAGATAACTTGAACGTTTCAGACTCTCCTTTTCTTTCTGACGTATGAATCCGTCTTGTGGCAGCGTGTACCGATTGAAATCACGCGGTTTCTGACTATATATTCGTGTTAGACCTTTACCGGGAGACCTTCGGTCTACTCTCCAGTGCTGTCCGAACAGCTGTACTCACCACATAATAGTTCATTGAGTTACTGGTGCTGGTGCGGCTGCAATGCTGGTAGCAACGGCGTGAAGCGGCTGCGGTTTTGCCATTGTGAACGGGCCCAGCAACAGACCGCGATGCCACGCACCCGAGTATATCATTTTCACAGGAACTTGCATTATTCAAGGGAAAGAAGCGTTGCAATTCATTAGGATGATCGTGATAGATTATATACATGCAGAATAAAACATCGGAGAGCGTGAAGGTCGGTGGTAAAGGGACGTGTAGCGGCGTGAGGGGAACGTGGAAAACATAAAAATCCAGCTCGTGAGGGGAACGTGGAAAACATAGAGAAGATCCAGCTCGTGAGTGACATCCTAGCTACGTGCGCGACAGATCGATAGCAATATATAACAAAGGGAGAACTTATCCATATCCACAGAGAAACGGCGCAGCGCAGGAAGCGATAGGTGGGAAAGGGAAATAGTAAATAATGTGATGCAAGCCGTGTCATGATGGTATAAACAGCTGATGAGAAAGTGGGATACAAGGTGTGGAAGACCGAGAGATGAAGATGGGAAGAAAGATAGAAATGGATGATAAGTGAAAACTAAGGTGGACGGCGGTTCGTTAATAACGCGCGTGTGATGGTTTTTTCACCACCGTCTTCCCGGCGACGAGTGCCTTGAGCGCGCGACCGACGACATTTGAAGCACCAGCGCGGTCCTCTCGCACGCCGGAGGTATCAACGCCCATACTGCCAGGCAGCATCACGCCGAGCTCATCAACGCTAGTTCCAGCGAATTTGTCTTCGCTGGATACGGGCGGGGGCATCGGTCGACGGGTTGAATGGAAGAATTTCCCCGGACTCCTCGACGAGGATGAGGACGACACGCTCGCTGAAATTGGCTTGACGTGGGATGATTGATAGCCTTTACCGACACGCTTCACCCCGCTAGTGGCCATGAGGAAGCGGTCGTAAACGCCTTCAACATGACGTTGGGTGGGGGAGTCCATGGCTGGAGAGGGTACGAGTTGCTTGCGAGTAGGATATGGTTGCACAACAAATGGCGAGTCCATGAGGCTATCACGGTCAGGGCTCTGGGGAGAGACATGACCGCTTGAACTCTCAGAAGTATCTGGATCTGCAGGGGTAATAGGATCCGGGGTAAAGAGATTCCGATCAAGCACGGTGGAGAGACTTCGTGACTTGGCCGCAACTGCGCGATTAAATGAGCACTACTGTAAAGGAAATAAGGTGTCGTAATTGCACTCACGTTTATCCAATTCAAATTGTACCTTGGAGATAGGACGTATGAGGCGCTTCAAGTCGTTTGCCGATTTGGATTTCTCCCTGCGCTTCGACGGCGTCATGTCGACGTCGATGTCTAAGCTGCGCGATGTCTCCGGCGAGCGCCCAAGGACTGTCGCACGGCGGGTTGGCCGCGGACTGTCAAACGAAAACGCGGAACGAGAAGGGCCTCCTGGCTGGAAAGCCGGGGGAGCATCTGAAAGGGCACTATCGTTGTGCGCAGAAGTCGCCAACGAAAGGCCGCTTTGGTCTGCACTTGAGTCCTCCTCGAGGTGGAAGATTTGATTGGCGGCAGGGGCCTTGCGCGAAGGCCTCGTGGAGTTGCATGAGTTCTCATAAGAACGGTCACGAGACGGCCGGCGAGTCTGGGGTCCAGGAGCAACGGGAAGTGGAGGAAGTAAGCTGATATTCGAAGATGCAAAATTTTGCCGAGCATCGGAGACGACCTCTGCAGCGGTTAGCATAAGTTGATTTTCCAGCCTGACAGATGGCAGACGTACTCTCGACATTCTGAAGCCAGATAGTCATGCGATCGGCACGACTGTCTGCGCCCACTCGCCAGTTTCGGACAGCCTGTTGCACGGCGGGCAATGACGAATTTGCTATTACGAGATGATTCGTGATCAAATGATCGCGACACGATACAATTCAAAACTTACCTTCATGAAGGATCTCCCTCTCCCAAGACGGCCGCTCGCTCAGCTCTTGCGGGGAGCTTGTATTAGCTGCACTTTGGCGACGTCCAATGAGGCCAATAGAGGACTTGTATAACTCAACCGTCTTGCCTAGAATAAAAATCAGAGATACCGCCATATCGGTTGCGAATGAAGAAAGTAACCTAGTGGGAACTTCAGGCTCTGCTTGAGGAGGCTTAAACTCGACTCGTTCGCTGATGTATTTCGGGGAAACGGTTCACGCGTTGGTAATGCCACTTCGTCTGCGACTATAGTCAAGGTCAAAGGTACAGTGCGATCGTAGGTAGTCAACAAAGCATACCTGGTAAGGGTGGCGTTGGTGCGGGTGACACGGTTGCCTCCCTGATTGGCTTGAAGAGTTTCGCAGACATGGTCTGCGCGAAAAGGTCGTCCGATTTTGTGGGCGAAGGCGGCGTGTCTGTAAAAATGAAGGTCACAACACGATGCGCTAATGTCAGAAGGGAGGACGAACTAGGTGACTCTGTTACAGGCGAAGCGTTGTCTCGGAGCCTCGACGGTTTGCGAACGGGTACCGGGCGTTCTTCCTCTTGTTGATTGTCAGACTCGCCAACGCGTTCCATCTCCCGCAGCCTCGCTCGCTCGAGTTCCCACTCGCGCATGCGATTACGGACACTTCCGGTGCTTCTATCCGTCTCGTTGACGCTTTTGTCGAGGGGACCCACTCGTGAATTTTCGGCATTCCGCATCTGAACTGTGCGATCTCCTAATGCAGAAGGCTTGCGAGTTATACTCCGCGATGTAGGCTGCTTCCGCAAAGTGGGTCCCTGTTGGACAACAGCGTTCACCTGTTCTTGGCCTTTCGGGGACCTCTGCTTGCGTGCGGACACGTTTTCTTTGTGTCGTAGTGGTGTGAGCATGTGAGCATTGACATCAGGGCGTTTCTTCGCTAAGCCGAGGACTAAATGAATGTTGTAAACTCTCTCCAACTCAACCGAAAAACGGGAACTTACCACCCGATCCGGAGAGCACCCGCTGCCGAACAGGATTCTTCTTCGAGTTCGGCGTAGTTACAGGGGCGTTCTCTTTGTCCTCGTCCCGCTTCTCTACGCGCTCGCGTTTAGGTGGTTTACCCTTAGACACCTGGCGTGATGACAGGACCGGGGTGTCATTACGCGACCTTGTGTTATCTGGCGTTCCGCTGTTCATCGCTTTTTTGGGAACCGGTAGTGCGGTGTCCCAGTACGAATCACCTAGGGCCTCGGGCGCAGTGCATCGGACATCGGCGTTCGGTTGGATCATACGATGTAGCATCTTCTCAATGCCTTTGGACATTTTCCAACTGCCCAACCATTTTCCGCGCATCTGACCCGATATCCTTAGTAAAGCAACAAAGCACACTGGAGAGGCCTCACAGTTCGTGCCCAGTAGTCCTCTAAGGCAGCTTTCGTAGCAAACTGTTCACCTTCCGTATGCTCGAATGGCGTGCGTCCGACGAGAATCTCGAAGAATGTCACACCAAGAGACCAAAGGTCCGCCTTGCGAGTGTCGTGTGCAAGGCCTCTTGCTCGTTCGGGAGATAGGTACTGGAAACGGCCTTGAGTTGGTGGGCACGCAAGAACAAAATAAAGGGCACATACCTCGGGGGTGCCGTACGTAAGGTTCGAACTGAATGCCTTTGTGCCCTCCAAGTCATACTTTTCCGCGAATCCAAAATCAACCAAGACAGGTACTTGTCTCTCAGATAAGAGAATGTTCGCAGGTCTACGTCGGATCACCATTAGGTCTTGTTTAGGACTGGCACGTGGGCTCACGACTCACTTGATGTCATTATGTACTACTCCCCGAGAGTGGAGGAATTGGACGCCGGAGAGGAGTGAACGAAACCACTCCTTGGCTCTATGCTCCGGAACCTCAACAGGTACAAGTTCTGGAAGGTACTCCCTTTAATGAGATACCACATTAGTACGAGTGCAAACTATATCCACAAATAGTAGCATATACTCACATCGTAATGAGTGCGTAAGAAGGGGTGATGATGAAAGAGTGGAAGGGCACGATCGAAGGGTGGGGATCATTCTTGAACGTCCTGACCACCTTCATTTCGTTCCACCTGCGTGGAGGACCGTTAGTGACGCGCAATGATGTTGCACAGAAGTTACAAACAAAGACCGAACGCGGGCTGCCGTCGTTGTCGTCTTCGATCGGTGCACAAGTTTCACCGCGAGTTTGATGTCGTCGGCACTGTCTGGTACTCTCGGTCGGCACAGCCAAACGCTGCCCCAATTTCCAAACCCGATCTAAGAGGTTATATGCGTCAGTGTCGTCAGCGACGGATCGCCACCGAGGCGGGCAGAATGTACCTCTTTGACAAACTGGAGCTTTTCGGCGAGAACCCGATCGGAAAGGGAAAATATATCAGGGGCATTGGAAGAAGGCTGTTCTGAAGACATCGTAAATGGAAGACGAGACTAATTGTACACGGAGACCAGAGGATACACCCAAGCGTTGCCGGCGGAGAGGACACCGACAACAGCAGTGAAAGGAGGTTGAGAACAACTTCGGGTACAAGAAACAGGCTGACACGCACTGGGGAAATGAACACTCCCCAAACAAGAACAAATAACGCGCATGCCTGTCGCGACCTCATATCTAATCACGTGTCCGTAGTGACAAGTTCATCTACTGTCCGTGTCCCGACCGACGTGCCAGAGACCCGTCAACATTCATGCCATTTGAACTCGAAGGTGGCCTGCCCTGTGGTTCCATCATATTCTCCATTATCATGTCTATTTCACTAGCTGATTGCCCTGTTTCTGGGACTGCCTTTGTCCGCCGCTGCAGCGCAGTCTCGATCGTATCTTGGTCCTCAAGTTGTTCGACGTGCCACCGTAGAGAGCGCATAACTTGATCAAACATTACTTTATACAGCCAAATCAGTTATAGCTGTCATGACTCATGGCACACGACCGCGACGGATCATCCACACCTTTCTCGTCTCCGTTGGAGGCCGCGCCACGACGAGGCCGTGGCATAAGCAGCGGCCGCGTTTCGGCACGTTCTTCCTCCTCCCGTTTCTCATGAATGCGTAATTCGCCAAGCACCTTGGCCGAAAATAAATCTTCGGAGAGCTCTACGTCTGATAAGCTCGTCTCATCTGCCCCATACGCCGTTGTCAGCGAATCGTTTGGTGAGGCGGATCGGACGAATGGAGCTTCATAAGGAACATCGCCGCGATGCAGCTCGTGAGTAGGGTGGGCTGCACCCGACATGATGATACACGGTTTCTAATTGACGATGTAATTGTTTGGAACAGTTAGATTGTCCGTTGAAGACGGGCGGTATGATTCGGACGCGCCTTGAGGGGCTTGATCCTTGACTAGCTTGACTGCTCGAAAAGTGTCAGTCATCCGGTCATGCCTGGTTCAAGATCCCACGCATGTGAGCATGGTCACGTGTTTCAATCGCTTCTCCGACACTAAGTCACTCGACTCCTGCTGTCAAAGAATAAACGCCACTTACACCATAGTGTGCTATTCTTGCTCTGTGGTGTGTATCCGTGCGGATCCAACCATGCCAGGGTCGTGTGTAGACCATGCGATCTCTATCGCGAGGCTTGTGACGGCTTTTCGCATGGAACCCTATTCGCAATTAGACATCCATCGGGTGAAACAGATTTGGACGACCCTTACTCCCTCTACTTGCGATCTGATGAAATGGCTACCGCAGAGGGAAGGGAGATATAGGTCTATATGTATATGTTATTGGGAGACCATGTGCTATGGCTTGAGCAAAGAACGTATCAAGCCGAAAAGCCATGAAGATCGTGACCAAAAAAAGGCACTAATCTCGCACGATGATGATACAGAGGCGGCGTTCACTCCAATTATACACGTCCAGACTATTTTTATCTCTAGTACCCCAAACTTGAATCCCAATGTGCCGCCTCAGGCTTGAAGGGGAGGGGTACGGCAATGCGCCTCCACAAACGTCTTCTCAAGCCTGAGGTCTGAGGTTTGGGGAGCCAGTTAAAAAGTATGGGGACCATAGCACTAATCGGAGGTGGCTACGTGAATGCATGCACAGCTGGGCAAGGGCAAGTGAATGCGACCTGTAACCACGGATCACTCACTCTCCGGTTCTCCGGTCGCGTTTCACATCGATCAACACTAACGATCATGGTATGGATTCAGATATTCAGAGTTCATTCATTTGGTCGAGCGGTCGGCGAGCTGGAAGTAGCCAAGGGGACAGGGCTCGACTCGGAAGCTCAGGCCAAGATGAAAGTGTGTTCAAACATATAATGTTACATATCCGACTCCAGCGGGTTCTGAACTTTCAATGTAGGGTATGCTGCACCGAGTTTTTTTTTTTTTTGAATCGTGTTTATTCCGGGGCATGCTGCAGTGGCAGCTGCACCGAGTTGCTCGGCGAAACGAAGGAGAAATCTCATATGACTATCCGTAGTCATCACGCACCTTCTTTGCGGATTCGGCGGGCCGAGTTTAAAATAAAGAAGGCAACAGCGGGTTAATGGGTTAATATAGTAACGGTTCTGAAAACGTGAACTCCTACGCGCCTATCTCGCCACTGCCGTATGGCTGCGTGCTCAGTGCGTGCAAAACGTACCCTCACTCGGCTTTCCGAGCCCGCACAACCGTGGACCGTAATTCGTCCTCGTTTCCTTAGGCCATCTCGGGTTCTTGCGCCCGGAGAAACCTCAAGCGATCGCACCTATCGCTCTGCCGAGCCCCTAGGCGCCGAGTGGACGCCATGATTTCGAGGGATACTGTAACTCGGAGTTCGGAGAAGAGTCACGGGATACAGCTGGCCGTGGTCAACACCAACATAGTACATTATAAAGGACTCCGCGATCCACATCTTCCCTCCCCCTTCCAGCTGATCGCACCTCCTCCCGCGTCTACCACACCTTCCCGAATCGGATCCAATGAAGCTCGCGTCATTCTTTAGTCTCGCCTCGCTCGCCGTCTGTGCATTCGCGCAGACTATCGAGATTGGGTATCCAAACCACAACACGCACATCAAGCCTGGTAAACAATTCATAGTGCAAGTCAACCGTCCCGTAAGAATCCAGCCAAAATCTACCGGCTTGGATAGGCGCTAAAGTAAAACGCGCACTGGCAGGACACCCTGACGTCCTCCCAGGAAGTTGCGATTGTGATCTCCTTGCTGCAGTGTCCTAAAAATGGTCACTGCCCAAAGCCATCCGACGACCTCGGCATCGCCCTCTACGCGGGCCCCTACAATCCCCAGTTCCCGACGACCCATACGCCTCAGGACGTGCCGCAGCAGAACTTCACCGTAAAAGTGCCAAGCTCCTTCAAGACCAACGAGACGGCGCAGCTTGCCGTGACCCACCTGTCGCTCGTTGGCGTAAGTGGCGGTCCTATTTAAGTTTTGAGTTTTCGTGGCACGGTGCGCTGACGACACACGTTCTTCAGGCCGGGCCGTTCCCACTGTTTGAGATCAAGAACGTGACCCTCAAAGTGCAGTGACGTGTGGACTTTCCAACCGCGGCCTCGGGTGTCGTGGGTTATGTGGGCTTTAATCCCGCCGCATTTTTTGGCGGCAATTCCTCTTTTGCATATGGACCAAGTTTTCGTGGACCCTGAACAATGGCTTACAAGCAATACCGCTCGTTTTGAAGTTTGACGTTTGGACATTTGTAACTTGTGAGCACTGTAGTCAAATGCATATCGACTTAGCTTTGTCTGTAAATTTGGGGTGAAGGCCCGGGTTCACTGCAAGGCATTTCACGTCTTGGCGCTAGAATATCAAGGGCGTATTGACTGCTATTGACCTGCATAACTCCGCACTTATATCGCATCCCGCCGCGGCGCTCTGAGCACAAAAAAACAAACAGAATGCCCCATCATGCCCCCCGCCGGAAACTTAAGACTTCCCGTACAAAGGCCAAAAGAACAATTACTTCGCACCTTCTACACTTTCGTGTGTGTTGATTCGGTCTTACTTGGCTTGAGGGAGCGTGTGGAACGTCGTTCCCACCAGCAGAAGTTCAGAAAATAATTACGCCGGACATAGATTTTCCGGCCGATCCGGTGACAACCATCGGTGCAGGAAGAGCACGATCCGCTCTATCTGCCCTACGATGACATAATAGGGCTTTCATACCGGTTTCCACACACCAATCGAATACCATGGCTCAATGTCAATCTAGGACAGCAGTGTGTGAGCACGATTTCAATTGGCTCGTCATGGTGACCTTCCTTGTAGTCTCTAAGTCAGCGTGGTTCATCGCACGACGTTCTGGCACCGTGGTATCTACGCTCTGGAACATCGACGACTACTAAGGGAACGATGAAACCGACTCTTGAAGAGCAATCGTAGCACCATTCTCGTAAACTATAGTGCTAGCCTGATAGCCAAATCTCAACTTAGACGTGACGGCCGTTTGTGTCAAGAAGTCTAAGCCAGGCGTGGCCCCCGCCCCGAAGGACGGACGCCCTCTCTGTGAACGGTAGGTCGAGACGGACAGCACCCGACGTTCCCAGAGGGCTGTCTCCGGGGGAACAAAACGGGGAGACAATGCTGGGTTCGACGTGCTAGGGCTACGCAAGTCCCGACAGCTGTCATCACTAGGGTGGGGATATGTCACGGAAAGTAGGGTGCTGTAGCTACTAGAAGCTTCACCAGTATTTCTCTGGCAGACGGAAACGGTCCTTGACTTGAGTGTCCACAAGTTCGTTGGAGTGACTTGGTGTTTCGTTTCGCCAAGGAGTCGGCTCAAACCCGGCCCGGGCCGCAACTCGATACGATTGTCTTCCTTCTGATCTGAGAGGTTTGTCCAAAAAATTAATTTAAAAATCATGCGATCTCTTCTTTCTTGCGTGCTCAAATGCACTCCGAAACGAACGCATATGCAGAAGGTAACCATAAACGCGAACGCCTCCATCAGAAAACGCCGAGGTCGATATTTATGATAGGATAGTGAAATTTTACCGTTATCACGCATACATCATCTTAGCGTCTCTGCTTCTGCTCGCAAAGTACCCAAGAGTCATTCTCGGGTGCTTCGAGCAGAAGGGGTGACGCCGCGTTCAGTTTGGCTCTGTATCATTGTAATGCAACCCGGGTGATATATTAAAGAGTATAAGCAGACCGTGACACTGTGCAAAGTCTCAGTTCCATGATCCGCTACAGCAACGGCCTCTGCAGGCCCGAATTCGCATTGAACGAAAACTCTAGCAGCGCGGGGCCCGCGATGGTCTTGCTGTCGTCCACTCCGTCCGCGTCTGTCGTGACCAGGAGATAGACCGTACCACGTAGAGTATCGGGGACGCTGACGCTCTTACTGTCGTCGGACAGAGGTACTATCAGTGCCTCCTGGCCGCTCAGGAACGCGCCGTATAGCTTCGTGGAACGATCGAGGTTGCCGGGGGCAACGAACGAGATCTGCGTCGTCGAGCCCGGCCATGCGCTGGCAGGGTCAGGGAGCGTGAGCGCAGCAAACCGGGTGGCGGGAAGCTTAGGGTTTGTGGGGGGGCAAGAGGTGATGAGGCCGGACGCGATCGTGAAAGCTTGGCTCAGACCGAGGGGGGTCTGCGTGAATCAGACGTCAGCGGGCCGGAGACAGGCGTGCTGGACAGCTTACGTCGAATGGACCGCTCCATGCGCTTCCTTTCCTGATCGCAGAGTCGACCCACGCAGAGTGGCGCACTTCGGTTGAGAGCACAGTCGCTGCAGCAAGGAGGTAGTCCTGGAATCCGCGATCAACCGGCTGAGACTCAGGCCAAGCGCGAACGCACCTTATTCTCAAAGAACTTGGATGCGCCGATGTATGCAGAGTCACCTTGTCAAAGGGATAACGTGAGACAATGGGTGTGAGCCCCATGAATAAGATACTTGCCGACTGTCTCGAGAACATGACTGAGCTCGACAAAGGACTTTGGGTTATCGTAAGAGCTAGAGGGCCGGTGTCAGCCGCAAGCGTCCAAGGATGAAGCAGCTACGTACAACTTATACGTGCAGGGTTTAGTGGCCTTGTCCCCAAGGGTCGCCTCCAAAAAGTGGACGTGAGCAGCCTCGTGGGCGGCGATCTGCTTGAACCGGCCATACGACCAGTCCGGGAAGCCGGCATCTACAAAATCTTTCTGCGTGAATCGGGAGAGTCCTTCGGTGTAGAACGCATTCTCGAGATGCTCCAGAGTGAGCGCAAAGTTCAAGATATCGACGTCTGAGTGGAGGAATCACGGTTAACTGCTCCGGCGGGATGCTCGGAATAGGATCACGCACCGCTCGGCGCACCATCGCGTGGCAGAGGGCGGGAAAAAGAGACCCCCGCAAGGACGATAAAGGAGAAAATGCCAAACATAGACTTCATCGTAGGGACAAGGAGAGAGATGGCGAAAAGAGCGGAATGGGTCAGGGCCGAGGAGGACGGCTAGTAGTGTCGGTGTCTTGGGAGGGCAACAAAGGAAGGAGAACCAGAGTTGGCATTGATCGCCATTTATGCAATATTTATGCCCGAGAGTTTCGGTTGGAATTCGAGAGTAATGGCAGAGACGAGATGCCGCGTCACATAGGTCACTCGACAGAGTCGACACCGACTACTCGTTTGCCCCCGCCTTGCGATACCATGGCGACGGTAGAAGGAGCCCGTCAAATTGGATGAAAGGAAGCCCCTCCGAGTACACGAAGCTTGCCAGTGACCTGAGCGTGTGAGAGTCAAGGTGAGAGTACGACGCTATGATAGTACGTGACGACATCATGTTGGACATACCGATTCCGGACCGGCTGGACCGGCGACTTCTCAGTCAGGCTGCACCGCTGCGGCGTGCTTCAAGCTGCCTTGCAAGCTGCACTCACTCGTCGATTTTACTTCTGAGTTGTATCCTGCTCATATACCAGCAAGAAATATGGAGGCGTAGTATTAATTTGTTATGACATTTTGTGTACTTCAGGTTTGAATTCGAGTTGGTTTGAATTTGAATCAGGGTTGGAATCTTGGCAAGCAAGTTGGCAAGAGTCTTGGTCACGGACCACGGTCAAGATCACAATCAAGATCCGGCTTGATCGCGCTTTCCCGCCAGCCAGGGCGCAGCGAATCTGATCGCAGCCGCATGAGGCTTGGTGGACGTACGACTTTTTCCAAGTCCAGCCTCAGCCTTTATCGCGTAACATTACTACTTCATGTGGAATGGATCTATGCACACCTGATGGCTAAATTTCTACCAAACTTAAGACATGAAAAAACCAAGGGGATGGAAGCAGCCTACTGCCAATGCTAATAGAACAATAAAACAATTAATTTTTTTTGCAACCCTGCCCAGATACTGCAGATCTGACGTAACGGCCGCCACCCAAAAATTTACCCCCTTCAGTTGGTCGTGGCCGTGGTGAACGCAGTGGTGGCGAAGCCAACGCGGTTGTTGGTAGTATCAAAGACGGAATAGAACCGCTCGAGGAAAGTGTAGCCGTTGATAAAGTCGAGGCCTGATCCAGTGGGAGAGCCGATGTCGTTGACGACTAGGTAGATGCTGCCTGAGGTGCCGCCAATGAACGTGTTGAGTGCACGTGGCCAGATCTGCGCGTTCGCAGTGAGCTCGAATGCCCTGCCACCGGTTGTGAAGAAGAGCGACTGGAGGTTGTTGAACTGAGTCGAGGTGATCTTGAGCAAGCCTGTGGCGGCGTCAGGGACCCCACCGGTCGCGGTTTTGTAGCGATTGAACGCGTCTGTGCGAGGGTCATTGGTTTGTGCACCGAATCTGGTTAAGAAAAACGGGGTGCTTACCAGTGGCGATGAGGATAAGGGTGGTTCCAGTGTCGACAATACCAGCAGTTGTCGAGAGGATGGAGGTAGATGCACCGTACCGGATCGACTCGTTGATACCCCAGAATTCGCTCGCGGGGAAGGTCCCCGTACCGGGGCTGTCCAGTTCTGCGTGAGTATGCAGTTAGAGCTCAGCGACCACACGCGCTTACATGAACGTGAGAGTTCCAGTGAACTTAGTGGAATCGGTGCCACCGAACGTCAACTCGCCATTCTTGACCGATGTTGTAGTTGTGGGCTCAAAAGACACGGAAACGAGGTCAGATGTGATTGTTCCCTGGCTGAACAAGTTGTCCGTGACCGTGGGGATAAGGGTATTCGTGTCTGGAGACAAGGTACCAAGCGTCAAGTCGACGGGTCCAATCCTGCGGAATGAATTGTAAGCGCGGACTTAAAACGACGAGCTTTGCACCCACCCGAGGATCCCGTCGAAACCAGCGAAGCCAGTGGAGGTTGAGGCAACACCTATGGATTGCCCGGGAATAACGAGCCCAGTGCCAACCGTCACGGTGTCCCGGAACTCGGTTCCTAAGAAAGGGAGGAGGGTAAGGACATAGCAAAGATGAATTTCGTGGAGAGAAACCCACCAGAGAACGACCCAGATCCATATGTCACAGACTGGAAAATGGGGATTAATTAAGGGGGAACTACAGGTTCGAAGACGCGATACTTACCACCCTGTCAGTTGTCTGCACAGTGGTGCTAGTATGAACATAGGCCTTTCCGGCTCCTACCCAAGTATTCGAGCTTCCCGTGTCAATGAGGAGACTGTCTAAAAGCGGGTCTCAGAACGTCGGCCGCAGATAAAGTAGCGTCACTCACAAGAGGTGGGGGGGCTGCCAACGCCAACGCTGGCCACGTAAACGACGCCGACGTTAGTCACACCGACACTGACGACTGCGCTGGAGCTCAAAGTGCCGCTTTGCTTTGCTTTGCTGACGGAAACCAAGTTTTTGGCACGGGCCTGATCCTTTTGGACGAGGTCATGGGCGCCGGTGACGTTGAGGTGCCGAGCGAACGACAATGAGACAGATGGCTTGCGAACGACGATAGGGTTCGCTGCGACGCTAACGGCCAGCAGGAGGAATGCAGTGAGAGATACAGTAGGGAACATGGCTCGAGTTGAGAGAAGAGGGTGAATTTGAGGAGGCAGGAGTGAATGGTAACTGAATCACAACGAATTTATTGGGGATGTTAATGGGCTTTTATAAGTTGGAACACCCAAGCTCAGAGGGCGGTCAGGACCAATATTTTCCCATGGAGTACCGCACGACGCTGCTCGAGGGAAATTACGAGGCGCGTGTTTACGATGGCACATGGCACGACGAACGAGTTTGTGATGAGGGGTAGGTGAGTGTGTGTAAAGAGAAGCATAGGTTTCATGTGGGGTATCCCGATCCGGTGTACGAAACGAGAAATGAGAATGCGTAGCTCGTGGTCATGAGAGATAGCCGGAGTATATCGACCGAAAAAGCGGAGAACGTTGTCAGTCTCAGATACAGAATGCGGAATGCTGATGCTCGTGGTCTGAGCTGGTGGTAGCACTATCGGAAAGTCTTGTTAAGAGAACTGGGCTTTATCGTCCAGCCCAACGGTGGCCCACAGCAGATGGAATGAATTCTTCTCAGATAATCCGTCGGTGAACTATAAGGGGGAAACACCTGTGCACGCGATCCAGGATGGAAATATAACTTGAAAGCCCGGGGTTCGAGTGAGGGTCAACAGTCAAGCTTAATCGAGGTCCCCACAAGACTCGACTCTTTGCCAAGCGCTTTGCTATCCGACCGCGGGAATAGTGCGGCCCCCTAGGCACAAGAGTTCCAAGTTATTTTTAGCACAACCCAAACATCAACAAATGTAGGACGTGGGAAACGCTACCGTTGTGAAGTATCCGGATTATCGGCCCTTTGTTTGACAGAAAACCGATTCATGGCAAAATTAGAGAATCCTTGCGGGGTTATCAATGAATGCACGCGGCGGAAGGCATGGCGGCGCACCATAATACAAATTCCACGAGTACATTAGTATCGTCATATGAATAATCCCGTTCATCAGCTCTGGCGGATGTCGTAGCTTCGCTCGCACAAGAGTTCGGGCCGTTGTCGCAGCCATATACTCCTCGCGCAACCAAATCGGGAGTGTAGGATGGAAAGCCTATCATCTCCGGTCCGTAACGCAAGGTCGGGCTTCAGGATGGCGTGGTACAATCGATTACGACAAACGTGACAAGGGGAGATCTAGAAGAAATCGAGAAACGGTACCATTTTGTGAATCCTCATTAGAATAGCCAGGTTTTTCTTCGTGCGGACAAAAACGCCTCCCTGGCCTTTCTCTTCTTTTCATCCGTTACTGGCTTCAGAACGAGGTTTTTGTTTGTTGTACCGAACAAACCCTTACGTCACTCCGTCAGGACGCTCACATGGCACCAGGGACTACCATGACCAAATTCGAGTCTTGTTTCGAGTATTGTTATTCACAACACGTCCCAACATTTATCTGGTTAATCACCAGCCACATGGCCATCCTTGCGTCATGACCTCCTCCCGACAGGGCCCCTCGATAATTTGCAAGTCTCCACATTGCTCAGAACCTTGCAGTTACCTTCAAGTCGACTGGAAGTAGTCCGAGTCGGATAACTTAACTTGCTATAGATTATGTAATCGACACGTGCCGACCAGTTTTACGTT
The DNA here is from genome assembly GCA_021524915.1 of Lactarius akahatsu. Classification (NCBI taxonomy): domain Eukaryota; kingdom Fungi; phylum Basidiomycota; class Agaricomycetes; order Russulales; family Russulaceae; genus Lactarius; species Lactarius akahatsu. Next base: position 19,380 of record JAKELL010000456.1, read on the forward strand.
GATCGGCATAAGGCGGGCTCATCGAATGGACGTTGAATGGACGACGCTTTGGTACTGAATCTTGCACTTGAAGAAGGACCTTCATCTAGGAGGTTGTCTGCGAGAAAAAGTGGTCGATGGACTGATAGGTGCGTTGGGTGTAATTTGGGCGTGATGAATTGTGCTTACTACATCTAGGCTAAAGTCAAAGAGGGTCGAAAAGCGCAAGGCGCGTACTCAAAATGCCTTGCATGCAAATTCCCGTTCGAGCATAGACGAAGATAAACGACCGCCGAAGCGGCCTCGAAAAGACTCGAGCAACCCACCGGCTACGTCCGTGGCCACGGTACAAGTATACCCTAAGCCTCGCCAACCCACGCAGATCATATCTTCGCTATTCTCTTACAATCCAAAAGTCGAAAAGAGGCCAAATACGTCTGTACTGAAGGGCCCTAGCAAGCCAAGCAATGCCCCCCTTACTGATTCCTCCACATTTACCGGGCTCGGCCTGAATCCCCTCATCACGACGCACCTAACGACCAAAATGGATATTTCGAAACCTACTTCGATACAGCGCGCATCACTCCTAGCACTGTTACCACGAGGCGACATCACCTCTCCACGAGATGCATTCATCCAGTCCCAGACGGGTTCGGGAAAAACGCTCTCGTACCTCCTCCCGATTCTGCACGACCTTCTCCCCTTGAGTACGAACTCATATATCGACCGCTCAATTGGTACTCTCGCGATCATCGTCGCTCCTACGCGTGAGCTTGCCAAGCAGATATCGGACGTCATCGATGTGCTGTTGAAGCTGCGTCTGCGTCCGCTAGATGCAGCGCCTGATGACGAGTCGAACGACACGCGGCTCACCCGCTGGCTAGTCTCGGGGCTCCTGACAGGAGGGGCGACGCGCGGGCACGAGAAAGCCCGTCTTCGCAAGGGCATACCTATCTTGGTCGCGACGCCAGGTCGACTGCTCGACCACCTCCAAAATTCGTCCTCGTTTGACGTCAGCAAGTGTCGCTGGCTTGTGCTCGACGAAGCCGACCGGCTCATGGAGCTCGGCTTTGCAGACACTATCAAGGGCATTCTCGCGTGTCTGGATGGAAGCAGGAAGCTCGCGCTGCAGGCTGTGAAAGAGGGCCGGAGCATGGAAGTTCGCGGGTGGGACTGGGATGTCAAGCGGCGCACGATCCTTTGCTCAGCGACGCTGCGCGAAGACGTCCAGGTTCTGGCTGGAACAGCCCTACAGAACCCAATCATCGTCAAGGCGACTGAAGTAGATTTACCCGATCAGAATGCCGAAACTGTCGAGGACGCTGCAGCACCCGTCGCAGAACCGAAGTTTACGCCGCCGTCGCAGCTGTCGCAGAAATACATCGTCGTTCCGCTTAAATTGCGTCTAGTCACGCTCGTTTCCCTGCTTCGGACCCTGCTTTCTCAGGCAGGTGGTCGACGGGGTTTCAAGATTATTGTCTTCTTCAGCTGCACCGATTCGGTAGACTTCCACTGGCGTTTGCTCGGGGGGTGCGATTTGGAAAGCGACGGTGGCAGTATCGACTCGGACGATGAGACTGTAGCACGGGCTGGGGGTGAGGATGGACGTGTGGGAGCTCATTCCCCGCTGCTCCCAGAAACGTCGATTTTCCGACTACATGGTTCTCTTCCTCTATCTACTCGTCTCTCGTCTCTGCGTGCATTCTCCGCTGCGCAGAAACCGCCTGAACCCAGCCCTCTAGCGTCGATTTTGCTCTGCACTAGCGTCGCCGCGCGTGGTCTTGACTTACCGCGTGTGCGCGCCGTCGTGCAGTACGACCTCCCGACTGAGGGCGGTGCTACGGAATACGTTCATCGGGTGGGCCGTACTGCGCGCGCGGGTCGTGGGGGTCAGGCGTGGGCGATTGTCGCACCGAGCGAGGCGCAATGGGCCGAATGGGTGCAAACCCGCATGGACAGCGGGACCGGGTCCACCAAAGGCGGGGCGGGCCGCTTCGAAGCCGTGGCTGTGGAGGAGATTCTGCAGACGGGATTCGGCGGGCAGGGAAAGGAGCACGAAGATCGCGCAACTGAGGTCCAGCTTGCGTTCGAGCGGTGGTGCCTGCAACGGAAAGAGGTGCGTGACCCCTCCGCAGCCTTCGCTCAGCATACTGACTGTCGTACTACAGAACGTGGAAATGGCGCGCAAGGCCTTCGCATCGCACCTCAGGGCATACGCGACACACCCTTCGGACGAGAAACACATTTTCCACATCCGACACCTGCACCTCGGACACCTCGCCAAGTCGTTCGCGCTGCGCGAGGCTCCGAGCACGGTGAGTGCGCACGGAAAGGGGCGCGGTGCGGTCGGCACGAAGAAAAAAACCCCGAGCCGGCGGCCGAGAGAACGCGGCGACGAGCACGACGACGACGACCCGGTCGCGGAGCGCCGGATGCGTGCTGCTGTGCGCAGTCAGGGGCGTCTTGTCAAGAAGGGCGGGGCTATGGCGAGCTCGGGTTTGTCCGAGTTCCAAGTCGCGACGGGAGAGGCGCTTGAGAGATTGGTCAACAAGGCGCAGTTTCGCAGTGTATGAACAATTGTATGCACAACTGAATTATGATTTTTCATGGTCTCGCTCATCTTTGCTCTTGCGCTCTTCAACCCACCTTCTTGGCCAACACGAGATAAACTACCGACTATCCAATTTCCTATTGAAATCCGAAGTAAGGGAAGATGCTTGAGACCGCCATGCCCGAGTTGCCATGTGGCTGCGTCCCGGGGATCTCCGCCGCAAGCGCCCTAACACTGCAGCGCTCTATCAACTGTCAAAGCTGAGCATGTCAAGATTCAATTTACGCTGATCATATCACAACGCCAATCCATTGACTGAGTTACTGTGCTGTACTGTACCTGTTATGAACGTCCGCCCTTCTCTCGGCAAGCCTGGGAATCCTAGTAATGCTCACGCGCTCACGGGCCTGGGTGCCCTTTCGAACAACTCCCTCTCTCACTGGCAGGGGGAAGACACTTCTTGCTAACCAAAATGGCAACATTCACACTGTTCACGTGGGAAATATTCCCATTTTTAGAACAAAGGTGCGGGGTCGTGCCAGCGTATAATTGACACCGCAGGAGTCAGCTGTGGATGCATAGTGCGCCTGTTGCGCATAACTTATTAGTCTAAGGCTAGGTGGCGTTTCCACAAGGTCGACCGGTCAGCCTGTCAGGGGTAGACAAAGCTTGGGTGCTCGAGTATAATCTACTTTCCTGCCACTTACGTGATCCACACAGAGAACGGCTGCCCTGTAAAGGGAGTTCTCTAGAGACCAAATAAATGTACTGAGTTGTGGTCAACCGCTCGACTTGAGTGGTCTTAGAGAGCTCCCCTTTCCAGACCCGCTGCCTCGTTCTTCGCGACTTGTTTCGCGATGCCCCTTCTGTGGTTTCTATCTAGTTTTCTGCGCGCGTTCTCGTGAGGGCTTATTCTGTCCTGCTCCGCGTTTTTGGCCTGCAGGCGCTTCCGGAGATAGAAAAGCGACGCCTCTGTCATGTGCCGGTGGTTTTGACGTTTATTGTGATCCTACAACGAAACAGTATTCAGGTTGAAAGTTAGGATCAATACGTGGTCAGGAAACGCCGCTACTTAAGGTGTTTTGAGCATGGGACCGCAACAATGTTTACACTGACGAAATCTTCCAGCCCCTCAGGGCGTGCAGCGCGCGGGGTCCCATTTAGTTATGTGCCAGTTCCTCAGCCAGGAGTTATGGTTCGGATCTCACCGGCCAGAAGAGGGATCACTGGAATATTTGGCAGGTGAATACAGTACAGCGATCTTCAAAACCACAAGTATTCCGACCCCTACACAACTTTGTCATCTCAACCCACTGAGACAGAACGGACTCGATGAGGGCACAATCGTACAGGACTACGGGAGGGAGAACTGCCTCACTTCGCTGCGCAGGTGGCAATTTCATGTACCAAGGACCTTCTCGCAATCTACGCCGACGAAACCGGTGAAATCCTCTGAAGAGTCGATCAGAAACACGACGCGCAATATCACCCGCAGTCTCCTCACCTATCAGCTCCTCTTCGCCACAGCAGAGGCAATAAGGGGCATAGCTATGCGTGTAACAGCGGTAAGCAGAGTCTGCTAGAGCTCTCTGTGGGGTATCTTACCATTCGAGCCTGTTTCGGGACAATCAGCCGCAGTCGTCGCTGCATCTGAAGAAACGCTTACCCCGGAGGAAAGGATGCGGCGCAGAAAAACCCTGAAGCAAGCGGCTCACAGAAAAACCCTACGAGGAGGCTCGGGTCGAGGGCGGCGGGAGACCATTCGATTCGAGCGTTGGGGTCGCGGTACCTGTCTCGACGGTATGACACGCCAGGATCTTTCCTTGGTCCGCTGGCTGTGCGCTCGCGTAGAGCGCACTGAGAAGGAAGATAGCAGTGGGGAGCAGACGCATGTCTTTTGGGTGTCCTGGCTGTGTCTGCCTCTTGCAGGACCTGCGCAAAGGGCTTTTGTACATGCTCCCTGAGAAAAGCAGCCGGTGGTGCCTCCGAGTCAGCGCTGACAAGTCATACAGCCATACAGCGTCGCGTATGTCAAATGGGAGTTGTTCCTCGTATAGAGTCCACATCAGAAGAGTATCAGAAACAAGCCAAATCGTGTGCAAGGAATGACCGCGGGGGCCGGCACAGGCGCCAACTAACATTCGTGATCCTGGGCTGGTGCATCGTACCTGTTACAAAGAAGTCATGCCTGGCGATATTCGGCACGCGTATGACGCTTGTACTGTGACTCGGGAGCCTGAGTACACGCACAGTAACTAGTTTTGCACCACTACCAGCAGCGTCGACTTGTTACATTTGCTGACATAATAGCCTGTATGGGATTATGTAAACTCACGTGGGGACTCGGAGCCGATTTGGCTTCAGTGGGGGGACGCTTCCGGATGACTTGAAGATTATGGGGGGATACACGCACGGGGTTTAGACGTGCATACGGGCTAGGATGTACTTTGCCATTAGGAAGCGAACGAGTGCGAATTATGGTACGGCATTGGGATCTCGCGTCGGGCGGTCGTCCCCTGTCGAGATTACTGGCCCTTGACCCCAAGAGAACCCTCACCTACACCAGACCGTAGAAGAGAACCCAGGACATCGCTCCAGTGGTGCTCCAGTCGTGTCCATATGGAGAACGCAACCTTTGGATTGGATCATATGACCAGCTAAATCAAAATCGATTGAATGAGAGCGATCCCGGGTCAACTTCGCCGCGGGCAGATGATCAAAGACCACACCGCTGTGACGGAGGGCGTACGTATCTGGGGTATCTGCGTGCGATCAGGCGACCTCTCACGAGGTCCCTCTGCCTCTCAGCTTATCTATTTCAATATTTCAATAGAAAATTGTTTGGGGAATCGAAGTATTTGTTTCATGCTCGGTTGGAACTCTCGTCAAGAGAAAACTCGTTTACAGCCAACTCCTACAGGCCCTGGAATATGCCCTGCAACGGTGTCGATTCGATCAACGCGCAAGGTACGTGGGAAGTGTAGCTCACCTGTAATAACTTCCTCGCAGCACACGCAGTACTTCCTCTTACTGGGAGAAATGAGTTAACAGCGTGAGTACATGCGTTAAAAGTTACGAATCGCACAACGTACCACCTGCATAGAAGAAATGGAAAGGGGAAGGAAGGTATATCGAATGAGCAGGCAGCTACCAGAATGCACGACGACACGACTCACTTTGCATTCGCTGGGATAGCGTCGCACCGCATATCCGGTATTTGGGTACAGTCTACCGCGATGAATGTTCCCGGGGTGTAGTTTGGGGTAAGCCCGACGAGATTGTTGAACGTCTCGGACCAAGGAGACGTGAAGGCTTTTGTCGTGCACTGCAGCACGTCGTGGTCGATCACCCTCGACGATGCAAGCACGGCAATGGAGGCGAGGAGGATAATGATGCAGCGCAGCATGTTGGGGGCGAGCGAGCAGAAGAGAAGGAAGGGCCGAGCCGGGCCAACAACCCCTCTCACATATAAGTGGGGAAAGACCGTAAGCACCGAAGCGAACAACACCGAAATTACACTCCATTCCTCGCTCGCGAGAAGGCACGGGACCCAAAACATTCTCACTGACACTGAGGGATTGGACTCGGAAATCGGACCGAGACAAAGGCGCGCCGCGCGACGGAACGCCCGTGGTGGCTCTCAGTTTTGTCTTGTGGAGTAAATTCCGCATCGTCAGCGCTGACGGAAGCGCGCAAGCCTACACTGTTGAGAAATGCACACATGACAGCGAGCGATATATCTCCGCTTGCTACATACGGAAGTTTCTCCGAATTTAACAACTGCGCCGCGCACGATGGAAATGCACTCCTTCGGACCCGGAGGCGGGTTCGTCTCCGAGTTGGTAAGTGCGCTGCCCCTTCCCCCATGTCGTGGGAGACACGACGAACTGTGGGGCTTACGCCACCGTGCTCACGTTGTGCTCGTCCCTCCAGCGCTCGAACTTTTGAAGCACCTCTGGGGTGATCTGTCGCTTGAGGGCTTTCGCGGCTGCAACGAACGCATGATGAGGTACCTACACGATTCAGAAAGAAGGGCCACGGACAGAGAAAGGGAGAGCTCACATATAGCGCGTTGATGTCCTCTCGCATGGCGATCATGGCGGCTTCCTGACACATAGACGCGATTTCTGCACCAGAACACCCGCTCGTCTACCAAATCAACAAGGGGTTGGGGGTTCAATCGAAGAAAGGGAAGGAGAGAGTGTTTGACATACAAGAACAGCGAGCGCATCGAGGTCGAGAGCACGATCAACGGACATGTTACGCATTCGAATGCGGAGAATGTCAATGCGGCCTGCGAAATCCGGTGGACCAACATATAAGATACGATCGAGTCTTCCAGGGCGCATCAACGCCGAGTCCTGACCCGAGGATTTAATGGGCATCAAAATGAAGAAGACTCCCGCGAAGCGCGGTGAGATACAGTGGTAAACCCCCACTTACCAGCGCTTCTGGTCGATTTGTGGCGCCAATGACGGTCACACCAACCAGCTCCTCCACGCCGTCCATCTCATTCAACAGACTAAGCAAGACGCCCCCATGCGTACCACTCTCGGAATCAGGAGCAGTCGAAGAGCGCGAAGTCGCCAGAGCGTCTATTTCGTCCTACACACCCAGACAGTCACATGGTGTTGCGAATGGGCCTGCGAAGCGAGAAACGAACGTACGAAGAAAATGATGGATGGAGCCACGCTGCGGGCCTTGCGAAATATATCTCGCACTGCGCGCTCTGATTCGCCGACGTACTTATTCAACAACTGTGGAGCATCAGACATCAAGCGTAACCTTCCAGGCGCGACGACTGATGAACAAAAATCGCCAAGCGCAGAAGACTCACCTCCGGCCCGCGCACGGCAACAAAATTTACGCCGCTCTCCGCGGCCGTTGCACGCGCAAGCACGGTCTTACTGCACCCAGGAGGCCCACACAATAGCACGCCCTTTGGTGCACGCACCCCAAGTCGCGCAAGCGCGTCGCGGTGTACGAGTGGCCACTCGACGCACTCGCGCAGGCGGGCGATCACGCTCGCCTGCCCGCCGATGTCGGAAAACCGGACCGGCGCCGCGGTTATGGCGTGTGCGCGCAGCGCCGAGGGACGCACGGTTGGGAGGGCCGCGGCGAGGTCCGTGGCCTTGAGGTACGCGGATCCGGGTGTAGGGTCAGGACCCGAGGCTAGGAATCGCTTGATTGCGAGGGTACCCGCTTCGCGGATGACGGCTGCTAGGTCCGCGCCGACGTAGCCGTGCGCGCGTGATGCCATCGCGTGAAGTTCGTCCCGCGTGATGGAGTGCGGTGTCTTTGCCAGCAGCACGTTCAGTATGGCAATGCGCGCATTGAGGTCTGGAACGCCTACATGTCTCTTTCAGCATACCCCATCATTTACTCCACGAACGAGAGAATAGAACGGACCTATCTCAATCTCGCGGTCGAAGCGTCCGGGACGGCGTAGGGCAGGGTCGATAGCGTTCGGGCGGTTCGTAGTCGCTACGACAACGACACGCACACCATCTGCGCCATCGACGCCGTCCATCTCGGTCAGCAGCGTGGCGACAGTGCGTTTCTCGACCTCCCCGCCAGCGTCGTCACCGCGGCGCGGACATATCGCATCGACTTCATCGAGTATGATGATGCAAGGCTCGCGTGCACGCGCAGCGGCGAAAACTCGTCGCAAACTTGCCTCTGTCTCGCCGTGATATGCGGAAGTCAACTCGGGTCCGTTGACCGTGAGTACGGACGAGCCCGTGGAAGCTGAGATCGCGCGCGCAAGGTGTGTTTTGCCAGTCCCAGGTGGGCCGTGGAGCAGCAATCCACGCGGAGGCTTGAGGCCTGCCATCAGATGAACATGGGGAACACGGAGTCTCACATCAGAATGCATACCGAAATGGCGGAACAACTCAGGGCGGCGGAGAGGTATTTCAATGAGGTCGCGAATTTGCGCAATCTGCTCGTCTAAACCGCCGACTGATGCATACGCATCAACACTCGTTAATTGTTCTGAAACGCCGATGTCGAGCTGTGATCCCCGTCAGATAGAGGGACATAGTCGGCGGAAGTCGCATTACGAGTGATGGCTTTGGTTCAGAGGCTTGGATCCTATCTTCTATCGTAATGGTTGTGTCCCAGTCTACTATGTAGAGTGAAGGGACATCGTTCATGCTTAGCGCGGCGAAGCTGTCCGAGACATCAGATGCTTTATCCTGCCTGTTTTGTGTTGCCTCGGAAACAGAGGCAACAGAGAAGGCCCGTTCCCTGCCCTCGTACTGAACTCGTACGATTTGTGTGGATAGCACATACTTGACGGCCACTATCCAATCAGCTCAGTAATGATAAGCGGCGCATAGGGGGTGATGGCAGCCACGAACCCAAAGACTCGCGTACGAGGAGCGTAAGCCAATTACGTTGCTTCCCCTTGTCCGATAATGTTTGTGACCCGGAGATTGGCGTGATCAGCGGTGCACCATTAGTGTCAATCTCACAGAGCTGTACGGTGTCGGCATGCTGCACAGCCCGGAGGGAGGGCAACCACGTAGGACGCTTTGTAGTATTCTGCGCACCCAGAGGATATATCACGATGCTGGAACCCTCCAAAATGCGAGAAGTGAGCAACAGAGTTATTGCGGCCTCCACCACTGCCAACGCAAGTAAGAAAGGGTCAGGGTGTTCTCCTGATGCCTCACCATCACCGGCTAATTCTAATGACGGCCATATTTCCCCCACCGCATAATGTCGACTCTAGATAAGAGTCTGGCATCTATTTACAAGATGGATGGCGAAATGCGTATACAAACCTTTCGTTGATGGGTCTCCGACGAGCCCGGCTGGACTGACCCGGCTGCATGGGCAGGAACGAGAGCGACAACGTCACCAGCATAAAGTTTTGACATCTTGATGGCATCGCTATTGACGAAAATGCGCCGAACAGCACGAGCTGTGATATTTACTTGGTTCGGAACTCGTATTACGAAACTGTGGGAGGAGATGTCGGCCATAACGGGCAGGTGTGGCACCAAACCGATGTTTTAATTGTGGGTCGTGTGAAAGTATGACATAACCATCCCCAGGCTTTTCGGTTGCCGCGGTGTCATGTTGGCAGGTGCTGACTTGCCACTGGCATTGGCTCGACTCAGTATTCGTCTGCACAAGTTGCAGGCCCTCACTCTCTTTACAACCAAAGCACCATCACCTGGAATTCACAATGACTTTCTCCTTCTTTCTATACATATTCCGCTATCTCCTCTCGGTGACCATCCTCGTACTCCTTGTACTCCTCCTCGTACTAACTTCCTCAAAGCCATCACCGTCATCTCGGATTGCAATCATCTGCAGTGCAGCTGCTTGGAACCTACCCATCGCCAAGAATACCAATTTTCACAGTGAGGTCGCTCATACACCCAAAACGGCACCTTACTCACCAACCGACGATCTTAGCCCAACAACAGGTTGGATATCTACATGATCTTTCTCGGCGCTTTCAGTTTGCTGCTTGTCATCCCTATGTGAGTCGTTCGACCTGTCCATCCCATTTACATATCGCCTGACTCCCTTGTCCCAGGGTTTTCATTGACGTCTTTTCTCACCGAGCTATTACCGGCCTGTCTGGGTGGAGTGTCTGTGGGTTGACTTTCTATGGCTTCTACATCTAAGTGCGCGTCACCTCCATTCCTCGCCATGATACCCACTCAAGTCTGTTCTACGCTTTAGTCGGTGTCATCTTTGTAACCGCCTTCCTTCCGCATGACATGTGCGCACCGCAAGGCAAGGTCTTCTGTGATTCTTGAAGGGACGGTGTGGTGACCCAACCATTTACAGCCAAATTCATCGACGGCAACTCCTGTACCTCTGCAAAGCTCATATTAGCCTTCTCCTGGATATGTACCATCAGCTGTGAGGACTGTCACCCACTGGCTCGTGGTCGTCACTCCTAATACCACTTCAGTGTTCATCCACCTTGTCACCCTTGTGGTTTCCGCTGTGCTCCATTATAGACAGGATCATACCGTCTGGAGCTCGCAAGTACGATCCTATCCATGGTATTCCCACTCTCGCAACCATAAACTCGGGAGCCACCCGAGCTCACCACCTCGGCACCACCATCAAGCACCGATCTCAGCGCCCCAACCCCGACGGCCTATCCGACTTCCCGCGCGGGCGGTGCTTTCCTACATACAAAAGGTCGAACAAATGCACGTACCCGCTCAGGACCCCGGAGACCCTCCCCCCGAACGCCGCGTGTCGCGACCCGCAATGCAACAGACCACAGCGCCCCCACGCCTCACGGTGCTCTACCCACTGCACATCCAAGCCGTGTGGGGTACCTCCGCCGCTGCCCTACTTCCGGAGGTATCGATAGCGCGGCCCTCCCCCCAATCTCCGCGAACTCCCAGATGCCTCTTCGGTCGGCGCCCCTTCCTTCGGCCACACTGCCCACCGACGGCGGCCCACCTCCACTGTGGAACTGGCCCCGCGCGGACATCATGACGCTGCCACCTCCGGCACGGAAGAAGGCAATCGCGCCTTCTGCATCCGCACCTGCGTCGGCCATCGACCCTCCACGTACAACGGCTCAGGGCCGGGGGCGTGGCTCTGCACGGAGTCCACCAGCCTCGACACCAGCATCCCCGGTCTGATCCTCGTTCATTCGATCGTTCTCGGCATCACAAAACCACACCCCGACGTCACCGAACGCGCCGCGCCACACCGCACCGCCCTCAGACTCTTCAGTCAGTGGCGTGGGAGGTTGCCAACATGTCGCGTGTTGTGTGGTTACTGTATGTGTGGATTCTCAGAAAAATAGCACTGTACTCTCTGCTCTTGGACGGGCGCTGTGCGCTCGCCGTCCGCTCCTTGAATATCCTTCTCGCAGGGGGTACAGTCCTTTCTCTGGTTCATTAGGGTTCATTAGGGTGGTTATCGGGTTATCATCGTAGTTACTGTTGTTGTACTTGTATTCTTCAAACACTGGGACCACTTGGGTCCTGCCACCCGATATGATGCATGGTGGGGTTGGTCACTGGTATAAAGATGAAACAACTGTACTGGTCATTGATCATCTGCCCATGGTGGAGTTGACTGTGACTCAGGATACGTGTGAAAGAGGCGAAGGCATTTCTCAAAACATTATCCCGTGTCATGGGATTGCCTCAGACGTTGATATGACGTTGATCCGTTGATCTTGGGAGAACAATTGGACCGGCTTTTTGCGAGAATATTCTCTCAACCGTAGCAGTTGCGCACCGCAACACAGCCACTGGCACCAAGTAGTAGTGTAGGTCTACAGTACCTGGAATTTGCGCGCGTGGAGCCCATCCTATGGAAGGCTCTCCTGTAATGTTGCTTGGTCTTCCTTCGGGTGACTTTGGAGGTCCTCTTCCCGACGCTGCGTGTTCAGTGACTTGGCCGCAAATGGTACCGATTCTACCAAAGATCCAACAATGACTGAAGTCGAAGCTGAAGCTACGGAAAGAAAGTTACGGGGTCATATCAGAATACTGTACCTCCCTGTCTTTAGTTGAGATTTCTGGAAATTCTGTACTTTGTTTGGGCGCTGTCTCGTTAGGTCCAAAGTAGAAACTGGACTCTTGACGTGCCCTCGTCGCGCACTACATTCCTCGTAGCTCTTTAGGATGTGGGGAATCAAATTACGTACAGGTCGCGGTTCTGGCAGCTTATCGCACGGTGATTCTCGTGTGCCCCAGATCCGAGCATCGGTATTTTGTTCTCTGACTTCGCAGTCGCGCCAACTCTTACTGCATAAATAACCGAAGCTCAGAGAGAAGCGTATAGAACAGAGACCCGACCATTTGAGAGAAGTTCGGTACTTCGGGTGGCGGTCCGGTTTCAGGACCCATTGATACCGTGACGCTGCGCGGCTTTCCTGTAGAATTTATCCGCACCTACTTGAGTAGAGTTGTTTCCTTGAGGACAATGGCCAGGGAGTTCTTAGTTCGTAAAGCCACAGCGGTTGCCTTTAGGGCTCTAGAAAGTCCGCTCAGGCATCAAAGTCACGGAAACCTTTCTAAAGTTAAGGAATCTACTACACAGATGATCTGGATGAGCTCGGTCAATTAAAGACGACTCGAACCTGTGTGCACCGGGAACACAGAGGCTCTAATGCAAGCTCTAATGCAACTGGTGTTCGGGTTGCACAAGACTCAGGAAGCGGACTTGAGTCTTCTCTCGTCTTCGTAACAGTGACGGCACATGATATTCAAAGACGAAGCGCAAAATCTCCCTGACCCATGGCTTTTATTGACATGTCTATACCACGCTTCCTATGTGAGAGATACAGGGAGGAGAGAAACGAGAGGGAGAGCAACAAGAAGAAAACCGGGGGGCACACGCACTCACTCACCCACTCACAGGGGTTTGGGAATTCGCGTAGGCGCCGCCACATCACCTCCGTAGGCCCTCCCCACGCTGCGCAGTGCAATGGGGTCATTTGATGCAAGTTCCGGGTATTTGCATTCAAGTTGGCACCATGCTCGAGAAGTAGCGTGGTTATCCCCAAGTGACTGGTGACCTTCCATCACCGCGACGAGCAACACACTATGCCCGCCCATATTTGTCTCGGGTTGTTAAGCAAGCGCGTGCACTGCCAAGTGGAGTGGGGTCCGGGGATCTACTGTTTGGTATTCGGTGTATTCGGGTCGGCACCATGTTCGGGAATTAGCGCGGCTATCCCAGATGTGTCCTCTCTCACCGCTCGATGCAATGAGGGCTGCGGCCTATAGTTGTTCTGAGATTTAACATGTTGAACACTGGTGCTGTGCCGAAGCAGCAAGCACACCAGGCCCATGTACCCTCCCCACACGCAGTGCATTGGGGTCACCAGTTGCGGGGGCTGGGAATTCGCGTCGGCGCCATGCTCGAGAAGTAGCGCGCGCGGCTTTCCCCGAATGACCTTGACTCGGACGTGTCGCGTGATCAACGGAATTTCCCCGTCTTCGTTGTAAGGACTAGCTCTGCACTCAAAACTACTAGTACATCGGCCCACCCTATATTCGCA
>JAKELL010000457.1:0-32905 GCA_021524915.1 Lactarius akahatsu
TATGATTGAGTCATCCCATATACTAAATACGGTATCTGTCCCTTATGGACTAATTTGGACTTGGCCGGACTCTTACGGACCGCTTTTGTTTATCTTTATTGTTAGAGTCACGTGTAGACTCTTATTGTTCTTCATTGATAAGATACCGGTATTGTCTGCTTTAGGCAGCTATTGTTCTCTGCCCTCCAATGGCATTTCTCCCTCTGGCGCACAGACCACCTGTATTGTGTTTGGATCACCTGTGCGCACAGACCATTCTTAGCTAAGCGTCCTGTATATAAGGACTGCTGTTTATGCCTTCACACTTCAGAGTTTACTTCCCCTCTGAAGTTAACTTGTCTCCATTAGCTTATTGCTATTAACGCTTCGCTCGTTAGTTCTGCGCTTCAACAGGTTATGGGCCCTGACACCTAATAACTAACTTGCGTTATACCTACAGATCTACTCTTGTGTCACCTTGCTCTCTCAGCCGACCACATTTTTTTGTCGTCTTCTACATCATCAGTGAGCATCCTCTATCCCCTATATCTTGACACATCCTTTCTTGTCCACCATGACTCTGTCATGTGCCATTCTGGCTAGCCTCTTAAGGAGGTTCTCGTGAAAGGTCTTTATGACCTTAAACTCCTCTGTGCGCACTATCCTAGTATATTTTCTATACCCGGTCTTCGTCCGGAAGTGCTTTCATAGGCCAATAGGGGAAGACCCTTGCGGCTATAGGCCTTTCTAATGGTTGGGTGATACTCGGTTAATACCTGGGTCACTTTAAGGGGTGTGAAGGCCTGGTTAATAGTCAAACCCAGAAGTCCTTCCCTCTGACACAACTAGGAAACGCTACTATACTATAATGGTATTTACACAGTAGCTATGACTAGACCTCTGCCAGGAGAAGTATTCGCTCCCTTTGTGCAGGATTCGCTGCATGGCATGTATCACTAGTCTAGCTACTTAGTACCAAGACCCTTAATGGTCTGTTCTAGAGACTCCACAGACGACAGTCACAATTGGTATGGGAGTTGATCCCTATCATTGTCTCTGGAATTCGCTGTTGGCTCCTCTCTAGGGTACCACCCTCTACTGTGCATCTTAGTCACCCCAGTCTACTTGGCCCTAAAGGTTAGAGATGGCCTTGAAGCGTCCTTCGCCGGACAATGCTTCTATGAGCTCTTCTTGCTAGACCCTGATAAAGCTGTATGATATGACCACTCGCCCTCCTAGGGTCTCAGAAGATCACAGTACGAGGCAGCCATCATAAAAATGATTCCACTACTATAATACTTCCAAGTCGCACAAACTTGAGGCATGACACTCTACTGTGTTATGGAGTTATAGCGCTCTTATGGCTGGACCTCTACTTTCCTTAACAAGATCTGGGCTGGTTCTGACTGCTCCTTGGAACCAGATATACAAACATCTCAAATGGCTTCGCCCTCTTTCCACCTCTCTTTCCCACCTACCCTCGTCCTTTCAAAGCTGGATGGAACAAACTGGCAGACATGGGGAGCGACATTCACGTCGCTCATGCTAATGAATGGAGTAAGAAGGCACCTCACCCACTCCAATCCAGCCCATGTCCCCCAACATCCCACTCCAGCTGCAGGAGTCGTTGGTGCCCCTGTTGGGCCCACAGACGAAGGACTGGCCATTTTGGCCCTATGGGAAAAACAGGAGGAGGTCATCACAGGCCTCCTATACCTCTCAGTCACCGCGGAGGTCCTCTCCGGCATAGTATCAGAGGTGCTATTCCCAAGCGTCCATGATAAATTTATGCATCTAGATCACCTCTATGGACAGGTCGGCTCCATGGCCACCTTCAATCTATGGGTGGGCTTGGCCAATACCAAGCTTCAGGAAGGTAGCCCCTTTCAACCTCAACTCCAGAAAATGCTGGACGCGAGGAACACCCTTGTGGAGCAAGGGATGCCCGTCTCGGACATGCAAATGTCCTTCATACTGTTAGACGCACTACCCCCCTCCTACAGCACCATAGCAGGCACCATCCTCGCCTCTGGCCCTCCTGCCAACCTACAACCTCAGGACCTAATTAACAGGTTCATTAATGAGGAATCACGTATCGCTGGTCCCCCGGCATCTTATAATAAGATAGCCCCCGTCAAGAAAAATTCGCCTCCGCACGATCATGCGTCGCAGGCATTGGGCAGCTCTGTGTCCCCGGACATAATCTGCCACTACTGCAAAAAGCCTGGCCATAAAAAGCCAGACTGCTACAAACTCAAACGGGACCAGGAAAACGCAAAGAAAGGAAGGGCTGGGCAGCGAGGGAAAGCTACCCAAAACACAATGACTGAGGCCCCGGACTCACTTCCAGGAAATAGGTTTGCTGCAGCCAATAGCATACCTGTACCAAAGAGCCGCCTATTTACCATAGTTAATGGCTCTGGCAAAATAGAAGAGGTACATGAGGTACCTCAGGTCTCCCTTTACATGATGAGTGCCAACCACACTCAGATAGCATCAAGATGGATGATGGATAGTGGAGCATCAGCACATTTTACTCCACACCTTGAAGACTACGACTCCTACACACCCCATGAAGGAGTAGAAGTGCTTCTAGGTGACAACTCTCTGCTCAAGAGCGTTGGTACTGGTACGGTTACAATCCGAACCAACAGAGGTTATGACCTCAAAATATCAAATGTGCTACACCTCCCCAACACACACTCACGTATACTATCCACGCCTGCTCTAACACAAAAAGGCGCCATCATCAGTTTTGACTCAACATCTTTTGCTATAAGATTCAATGGAGAGACCATAGCGGAAGGACACAAGGCTTCAGGCCTATATTGGCTTGATGGACAACATATGAACTCTGTCCAAGCACCTGCATCTGCTAGCCTTGATGTCTGGCATCAGCGCATGGGACATATGTCAAAAGATGTGCTCAAAAGATATGCTCAGGAGTCTGTAAAAGGACTCCATATAAATAACTCACCAATAAACGATAAGTTGTGCCATGGCTGCGAAACTGGCAAATCAACACGTTTACCATTCCCACCTTCCAAAAAACGCGCACAAGAACCCCTTGAAGTCATTCACAGTGACCTTGTTGGCCCCATGCAGAGCCACTCTATACAAGGAAACAAGTACTTCGCCACGTTCATAGACGACTTCTCCAAAGCAGCAGTAGTCGTCTTCATGAAAACAAAGGACCAGTTTAAGGATGCCTTCCTACACTATAAGGCATGGGCTGAAAAACAACTAAACAAGCCCATCAAAACCTTACACTCGGACCGTGGTGGCGAGTACGTCAATAATGACTTAAAGCGCATACTTTTGGAAGCGGGAATTGAGCATACTCTTACAATGCCTCATTCTCCACAACAGAATGGGAGAGCCGAGCGCTTCAACCGAACGGTTATGGAAAAAGGCACTAGCATGCTTCATCATGCAGGCCTTAGCCTTGGCTTTTGGGAGCAAGCAGTTCAAACTGCTGTCCAAATCTACAACCGCACTCCCACTCGTTCTAATCAGTGGAAAACTCCGCTGGAGCTCTGGGATGGTACAGTCCCAGATGTCTCTTACTTTAGAGTATTTGGCTGCAAAGCCTACTATCATGTACCCGAACACAACCGGCGTAAACTAGATCCCAAAGCAAAGGAAGCCGTGTTTGTGGGCTATGAGCCCCTATCAAAGGGCTACAAACTCTGGGATAGACATAGCCGGTGCTTCGTCTCTTCACGAGATGTTACATTTGACGAAAGCACTTTCCCATCCCTGAGTGACCTGGCTCGTCACTCTCAAACTCCTACCCCTCCCGTGTCTGGTGAACTCGAAAGAGGCGCTGCCGGCGGTGAGATCTTCTTCGTAGTGCCCAGCCCGCCTACACCAGCTGTTGCCCCTGCGGCACCTACACCAGTCTTTGTACTACCACCTATTCAGGTGCCCGCAGAACCTCAACAACAGCCTAGCACACCCCCCAACACCTCACCTGCTGTGGCAGACCAGACAATATATCACACTCCCCCTTCCCAAGCCCCCCCTCCTACAAACACTGCACCCACCCGCACTCGCACTCGCTCCACAAGGCGTGCTGCAGTAGTCGCTCCTATACCGGCCCCTAATTTCAATAGGGAAGTATCTCCTCCCAGATCTACTCCCAGATCTCCAAGGAATACTCAGCCGGTTTCGCCTGCCTGACCAAGGCGGAGCACTAGGGTACAATTCACGAATCCTCGCTACCTCCAAGAGGATGATGAATTCGTGCAAGGAAGCAGTAGGCTGGGAATGATGGACCTACTTAATGCGGCAGAGGTACCTGGCTATAGGGACCCTCAGACCTTTAAGCAGGCTATGGAGTCTGAACAAGCTGTCGATTGGCTTGAAGCATGCCAGTATGAACTGGATGCTCTCGACAAGCTCGATGTCTGGAGATTAGAACCCCTCCCTGCTGGAAGGAAGGTGGTTAAATGCAAATGGGTGTTTAAGAAGAAAGCAGATGGACGCTTTCGTGCTAGGCTAGTGGCAAAAGGGTTCACCCAACTAGAGGGGGTGGACTTTGACGAAACTTTCTCCCCAGTTGCCCGCTTCGAGTCCTTACGACTCCTTCTTGCGTTGGCTACGCTTGAAGACTGGCATATTCACCAGATGGATGTCAAATCGGCATTCCTTCATGGGGAACTGGAGGAAGAAATCTATATGGAGCAACCTGTCAGTTTCGTCACAGCTGGCTCCAAGCACCTTGTGTGCCGGCTACAGAAGGCCCTTTATGGCCTGAAACAAGCCTCCCGCGCATGGAACGTGCAATTCCATGGGGTCCTTTGTGACCTAGGCTTTACGCGGACGTACTCTGATGCAGGAGTATATGTGTATCATCTTCAAGAGGGGGGTGACACATTATTTGTGATCTTATATGTAGATGACATCACTATACTCAGGAGCTCTCTGTCAAAGATCAATGATCTGAAAGTCTCTCTATCAGACCGATATGAGATGACTGATCTTGGTGAAATCCAATCTTATCTTGGTGTCAACATCACCAGAGATCGTGCAAACCGCACTATGGAAATCAACCAATCAGATTACATCCGCGATGTAATTGAGCGCTTTGGAATGTTAGATTCCAACCCAGTATATACCCCTCTTCCCTCTGGCGCTGAGGCACACTTGATCAAATTCGAAGATCAGGCCTCTACTTCTGAAATTAAGAAGTATCAACAGATAATTGGGTCTCTGCTGTATGCGCAGATAGGAAGCAGACCTGATATATCCTTCGCTGTTGTGCGCCTTAGTCAATTTGCTTCCAATCCCTCACCTCAGCATTTACGCCTATCCAAGTATGTCCTAGCCTACCTAAACACAACAAAGGACTACAGGATACGCTATGCTGGAGGGACTGACTCTGATGGAGCTGGCCTTCATGGCTACTGCGACTCTTCCTGGGGAGATCAGGAAGAAAAGCACTCCACCTCCGGCTACGTCTTCTTGCTTGCTAATGGAGCCATTTCATGGTGTACCAGAAAGCAGAAGACCATAGCCCAGTCTACCACAGAAGCAGAGTACATGAGCCTCGCTGAGGCCTCTAACCAAGCTCAGTGGTACACTACCTTCCTAGGGGAACTAGGGTATGAGGTCACCTCCCCCATTCCCCTACACTGTGACAACAAGGGTGCTGTAGACTTAGCATTAAACCCTGTCACTGGAAGGCGGTCCAAACACATCCTGATCAAACACCATGTAGTCAGGGAGTACGTAGAAAATAAGGTCATAGACCTGATTCGTACTCCTACAGGGGAAATGGTTGCAGATGGACTTACTAAGTCACTGCCCAAAGAACCCTTTGACAAAATGGTCACTGATCTAGGAATGGTGTAAGAAGGGTTAAATGAAAAACTTGTACACAGTCAATGGTCGTTGATCCTTGGTTTATCAACAAGGACGTCACATTGTTCTGTAATCTTGTACAAAACACATCATGTTCTCTAATCCATGAGAGCTATGAAAAACCCTTCTTAGAACTCTGAAGGAGTTGGACCTTGTTCCAATTCAGTACAGAAGATAGTCCTTTATCACAGGACTATCACGAAGTGGGTGTAAAAACCGCTTCGGATTGAACATTATCTGCACAAAGATTCCAACCTCAATCCCGAACTTCTGTACGACTCTGGGTTCTATATAAACCTATACCTACAAAATGGACTGCCTCTATCATGGAGGGATGTTGAGACGCGACTGATTCAAGTCACATGTCTCGTGGGATATGATTGAGTCATCCCATATACTAAATACGGTATCTGTCCCTTATGGACTAATTTGGACTTGGCCGGACTCTTACGGACCGCTTTTGTTTATCTTTATTGTTAGAGTCACGTGTAGACTCTTATTGTTCTTCATTGATAAGATACCGGTATTGTCTGCTTTAGGCAGCTATTGTTCTCTGCCCTCCAATGGCATTTCTCCCTCTGGCGCACAGACCACCTGTATTGTGTTTGGATCACCTGTGCGCACAGACCATTCTTAGCTAAGCGTCCTGTATATAAGGACTGCTGTTTACGCCTTCACACTTCAGAGTTTACTTCCCCTCTGAAGTGTAAGTCCCCTTATTATTACCTCTCCTAATACCTTCACTTATGAGACGTTCCTTTATAGTAACTTGTCTCCATTAGGTATGCAGTTGTAATAGAGTTTACTTCCCCTCTGAAGTTAACTTGTCTCCATTAGCTTATTGCTATTAACGCTTCGCTCGTTAGTTCTGCGCTTCAACACGCCCCCCTTCACCGATCCCTGACACCGTGCCAGTCGAGGATGACTGGTACTACACCAGTGACTAGTCGAAGCCGTGGCAACTTCGAGTCTGATGGGGGGGTAATGTTACAATCTTCGCCTTACTGTACAATATGCTCTGTCTGCTCATTGGCTATGACCTCATGTTCGCGTGTACTTTTACCCATGATCCGCTTCGATTCGTCCTTCGACCCTTATCTCGCACCAACCCCATGACCGTAGGGAAGCCGGACTCATTACTTCTAGAGCCCGCTGACGTCATTGGAGCCCCGCGTGCCCCCGCGGGATTCCCTTGTACCCTTTATGAACTTCCCCTTCACACTGCCTTGTTAGCTCGCTAGGGCCAGTACCCTAGGATCGCGTCATGTGTTTGTACTCTACAAACACCCTGTACTAGTATATAAGTCACGCCCTACCTAGCTTGTACGGTAGACTTGACTTCTTGTGTAATACCACAATCGTCTTTGCCTCACGAACGACTTTGACTCGCCATTACGCTTGAGTCCTCTTTCTGCTCGCATCTTTGCTTGAGCCTTGATCTTTTGCTATTATCCTTGTGTCCCTGGGAGACCAAGTGATACTTGTTCACCACCGAACTGAACCCTAACCGGTTCACGCCTTGCCGATCCCAATTGACTTGCTGAAGTACACATCGTACTAACGCCCCTGTGGTGGCGTTACACTTTGAACCACTCATGATGTACTTCGTGTTGAGACGCGACTAATTCAAGTCACATGTCTCATGGGATATGATTGAGTCATCCCATATACTAAATACGGTATCTGTCCCTTACGGACTGATTTGGACTTGGCCGGACTTTTACGGACCGCTTTTGTTTATCTTTATTGATAGAGTCATACATGGCTCTTATTGTTCTCTATTGTTAAGATACCGGTATTGTCTGCTTTAGGCAGCTATTGTTCTCTGCCCTCCAATGGCATTTCTCCCTCTGGTGCACAGACCACCTGTATTGTGTTTGGATCACCTGTGCGCACAGACCATTCTTAGATAAGCATCCTGTATATAAGGACTGCTGTTTTCGCCTCTACACTTCAGAGTTCCTTCTACCTCTGAAGTGTAAGTTCCCTCTTTACTCTCCACTACCTTTTACTCATAGACGTTCTATAGAACTTGTCTGTCTAGGTGTGTAGTAGTGCTAATAGAGTTCCTTCTACCTCTGAAGTAACTTGTCTGTCTAGCTTCTTGCTATTAACCCTCCGCTCGTTAGTTCTGCGCTTCAACACTTCGGCCTCACAAATTCCCCGGCCACATTCCAAGCAATGATGGACTTCACGTTCAGAGGACCAGTATTAACAGGCGAGGTGATCGTATACATGGATGATATTCTTATCACAACCATTGATAACCTCAAACGCCACCACAAAAGGGTTTACCAAGTCCTGATGATTTGTGAAGAGAACGACCTCTACATCAAACCAGAGAAGTGTGAGTTTGAAGTATGCAAAACAGAGCACCTCAGACTCATCATTGGGCATGGGAAGCTGCGGATGGATCTCATAAAAGTACGAGGTATCCGCAACTGGCAACCCCTGATGTTACGATTTTCACCCTACTGTACAACGTGTTCTGCTTCCCTTCTCATTTCGCCTCGTGTTCGCATGTACTTTTACCCATGACCCGTCTCGATTCATTCTCCGACTCTTATCTCGCACCAACCCTATGACCGTAGGGGAGCCAGACTTATGACTCCTAGAACCCGCTGACGTCATTTGCACCCCGCGTGCCCCCACGGAATTCCCTCATACTTCTTATGAACTTCCCCTTCACACTTCCTTATTAGCTTGCTGAGGCCAGTACCTCAGGATCGCGCCATGTGTTTGTACCTTACAAACACCCTGTACTAGTATATAAGTCACACCCTACCTAGCTTGTACGGTAGACTTGACTTCTTGTGTAATACCACAATTGTCTCTGCCTCACGAACGACTTTGACTCACCGTTGCACTTGGGTCCTCCTTCAGCTCGCCTTTTCGCTTGAGCTTCGACTTTCCGCTACTATCCTTGTGTCCCTGGGAGACCAAGTGATACTTGTTCACCATTGAACTGAACCCTAATCGGTTCACGCCTTGCCGATCCCGTTGACTTGCTGAAGTACACATCGTACTTAACGCCCCTGTGGTGGCGTTACATTAAGTCAAGTCTCTCACAGTGGCGACATCCAGTCGCAGTAGAACCAAGTTTAGGCCCGAGTACATCGACCGCCTTAGCTCCGACGAATTATCGGACAGAGTCAAAGGAACCACGGTCTGGGCAGAACACAACGGAGTTGAAGGATACTTTATCTTTGACCCCTCGACACGATCATACCGACAGATCCACTACCTTGAAGACAGGCACCTCTGGGCCTTTATCGAATACTCCCTGAACGAAGGAGCGTGGTACACAACAGGACCAGTACCCCTCACCCTAAACACCGGACCCCTAGGATCCTCTAGTCCTTCGGGCATCAATATCGACCCCTCTGACGCACCATCCCCAAGCGTACCCGTACCAACAACCAACCTACCTACCTCAGTATTCCCGTCTTACGCAATGGCTCAGCAAGGACAAGCATCTGCAAGTACCACCCTCACTAGTGGAGGAGGAGTACCCAGTGGAAGTGGAGCTCCCACCGGAGGAACCCCCGCCGGCGGAGGCGGTGGCGGTGGCGGTGGCGGTGGCGGTGGCCCAGCCCCAGCTGGAGGAGCTGCACTGCCCGTACCAGCCCCTGGCGGCAACGGTCGCCTAGGAGGAAACCCCCCGCCAGAGTTCAACGGAAACCGAGAAAAAGCAAGGCCTTCTTACGTGCCTTCAAATTGTATTGCGGGATGAATCCGGCAGTAGACCTGTTGAGCCGTAATACTTACTATAAGGCTCATTACGTAGGAATGACAGTACGATTAGTTATGCTATACATGTAATTCGGAGTATTTAGTCATACAGTATACGTACAGAATCCCCTTAAGGGATTATTCCGAGTCCACCGGTGATTAGACATTAGGCGACACTGAAAACGCGATATTGTGGACGCCTCTACTCATCACTTTTCCCCAAACGGACATGGGTGGACCATAGAGTATATAAATCCTACTATAGGAGCGAGTACCTATACACATCTCTCTCCACCCCACTCTGAGCTTCCTCTGCTTCACTCTAAGCCTCGTCTAAGCTCTCTATTCAGGTAAGGGTCTACCTGTACACTGCGTGCATTGCTGCGCAACAGGTTATGGGCCCTGCCATAAGTCGCTTTGCGCCTTCATTGGCTGCAACAACGGCGGGTTACCTTTAGTACCTGCAGTGGGGTTGTCGCCTTCATTGGCTGACACTAGTCTCCTCCACTATGGGGAGACTATGACAGTATGTCGCCTTTAATGGCAGACATTAGTCTCCTTATAAGGGGAGACTATGCCGGTTTATTTTTCTGTTATTAGTCGCATACGGTGCTGACTACTCTCTATTCAGAAACCCTTTTACAAATGTCGACTCTCACTACTCTTGTCCCCGTCCTTGACGGTAACAACTACTCGATTTGGGCTAGGCAAATGGAGGCTTTCCTTAAGTCTTCTGCGCTTTGGGATATGATTAACGGAAGACGGGCTATTCCTTCTGTTAAGGATAAGGACGCCCCGACCCCTGCGGAGGTTGAAGCCTACAATGCATGGTCTACTGATGATGATCGTGCCCTAGGCTCCATTGTTTTGCGCCTTTCACCGGCTATTCAACGCCAGGTTGAAAAATTTGCGACTGCTGGTGATGTTTGGGGACATCTCAAGTCCCAGTATGGGGGCGTTAGTGCCGCTAACGTCTACCAGGACTTCAAGCGTGCCATGACGTTCCGTCTGGACTACGCCAAGCATCCTGGCCCCCAGATAGATGAGCTTGCCACTATTTACGACCACCTTTCTGCCAATTCTGCCAAAGTACCCGACGGCCTTCAGGCCATGATGCTTCTTTCGAAGCTACCTGCCAAATGGGAGTCATCCCTTGTCCCTATTCTAATGTCGGGCACCACGGCGAAGCACCTTACGTTAACCGACATCCATACTGCGGCGGTTAACCAGTGGGAAATTGAGCGTACGAAGAACCACTCTTCTAACAAGGAGTCGGCCAACAAGTTGTCGGCGGTCAAGCGCAAGCGTAACGACCCCGACTTCCAGCAGCAGCAGCAAGGCTCTTCGGGCCAGAACAAGCAGCGCGGCCAGCAGCAGCAGCAGCAGGGAGGGAACCATCGCCAGCGTAGTAAACGCGCCGGCAAGAAGTTCAAGAAGCAACATACGCAAGGGCATACACACATTGCCGACGTTGCGGCGCTCCCAGCGCCCACCTCTACGACTATTGCGCATATCTCGCCTTCTGGGCTCGAGCAGCGCATTTCCTCCGCCCCTCCTGCGAAGAAGCGTGTTCCAGGACACTATAAGACCTTCAATAAGGCTCTGGACGTCACCCAGGCCTTAGAAACCCCTGGAACTGTACAGACAGTAAAGACGCTTGAGCAACGTCTCGGAAAAATGGTCGCGGACTCCCCGTGGACCAAGAACCCGAATACCTTCGCAGAGGATTGGGAAATGTCAGATGAGGATGAGGACCTCCCTACAGGCTGCAGTGCGCCCATTAATTCGCCCTCAGACACTCCTAAACTAACCTTGACCCCTTTAGTCTCGCCTTCTGAGCAAGAGGCATGCAAAGACAAGGGCAAGGAGCCCATTCGCACCGTTGAACCTATCGAGGAATGCCCAGATAGTCCTACTGCGGTTGAAATAACCAAAATGTGGGAAGGCTTCCATAAGAAGGCGCCAGTACGTGCCCCCTCTCCGGATATTTCTCTGGATTGGGGAAGCGAAGCGGACGATGATGACAACGTCTACAACGACTTCGCTGATACAGTCGGACAAGATGACTTTACTCCCTATGAGGATGGGTTAGTAACTTTCCCTCCCCAAATAAGCGAATCTGACCACCCTACAGTGCTACTGGAGACGGCGCCGACTGGCGCTTCTAAAAATAGTAGTTACAGTGCACTTGTAAATAAAGATGTAAATAGCGCTAATCTATGCGCTCATGGTCTTGATTTCGCTTTATGCTCGAAATGTAAGGGAAAGAAGAGTCTAACAGAGCGAGAACCTACTTGGTTACTTGACTCTGGTGCGTCGGCACACTTTACAAACAATAAACTGGACTTTATAAGTTATACCCCCCTTTCACAAAAGCCTATGGTAAAGACGGCAGCCCATGCTCTTTATATACAAGGCAAAGGCTCAGTCTTACTAAAGCATTCTGTGGAACACAATGGCATTAAAACAGAGCGTATTACACGCATATATCCTGTCTTTCATATACCACAGATGACAACTAAGCTATTGTCCATGGGGGAGTTTCTTCAACAGGGATTGCGCGTTCATGGGGATTCGCAGCATATATCTCTATTCTATAAGGGCAGTACGATGCCCATATTACAAACAAAACCCCTAGCAGATGGTCAGACACTTTACTGGCTTAATGCCGAAGTCACGCAAGTAAAAAAATGTACATGAAGCCCATAGTACAATCTATACTGCTGACTACGACATTTGGCATAGACGTCTAGGACACCCTTCGAAGGAAGTACTACGTCGTGCCAAGGATCACACTAAGGGATTCCCCAAGGACCTTAAATATCCTTCTGAGACACCCATATGTCCTGGTTGCGCTCAAGGGAAAATGCCTGCTTCAACGCATAAACCCTCTGAGACACGTGCTAAGAAGCCCTTTGAAAAGATTCATTCCGATCTTAAGAGCTTCCCAGTTGACTCGTACCACAAATACAAATACTTCATTAGTTTCTTTGACGACTTTTCCTCCTATGCGTGGGTCGTGCTATTACGCACCAAAGCACAGGCCATCAATGCGTTAAGGCAGTTTATTGCCATGGTCAAAAATCAGCATAACGCTACTATCAAACAGTGGATGTCTGACGCTGGAGGAGAATACAAGTCTGATGAGTTTACTAAGGTACTGAAAGATATGGGCATTACTATCCTACAAAGTGCACCGCATACTCCCCAACAAAATGGTCGTGCTGAACGCTTTATGCGTACTTGTATGGATAAGGCTCAGGCTATGCGCCTTGAAGCCTGTCTCCCTCAATCCTGGTGGGAATTTGCGGTCCTACATGCAGTACATTGCTATAATAGGACTCCAATAAGTCGCCTTAATTGGCAGACACCCTATATGAGCTTGCATGGTGAAGCACCTAGTCTTTCACACTTACGAGTGTTTGGATGTGGCGCATATGTGCACATACCAGAAGATCGCAGATCGAACAAACTTGACCCCAAAAGCGAACAAATGATCTATATTGGTCATACTGAGGGCATAAAAGCATATAGATTCATGCGGATCAAAAACAACACAGTGTTCACCAGCACTACTGCATTATTTGATGAGACCGTATACCCTAAGTGCGAAACACAAAGGGTGCGGGGTACAACCCGCATAAATGAGCCAGTAGAGAATCAACCTCCTATGGAGGATGAACCATCACCTACACAGCCCATTCCAAGTGGTTTTGACGATGATATGCCTACTCATCGTCCCCCTAAACAGAGGCAAAATAGGGAGGATGCGCCAGACCGCGACGGCGGATCTGTGGAACCAGAGGAACCAGAAGCACAACAGCCTCCGCCTCCTGCGCCAGAACCAGCACTACCACGACGGTCTGCGCGCTTGAGGAAAGTACCTACTCGTCCTGGCAACGTCTATGGGGAAGACAGGCACCCCACAAGCATAACTAAAGACGTTGAACGGAGTAGCAAGTGGAAAGAAATGGTTGGAAGACAGCCTGGTCGCTCCAGAGCTGATAGTACGCCAGGGCAAAGGCAGATTCCAGGAGGATTTCCTGAGACAAACCCTGACCCTCCACCTGCTGAGAGTGAAGCTCCGCCAGAACCCTCAGAGGATGAAGTAGATGATTTATTGTCACGCCTTGCTCAGGAAGGGGGAGTAAAATTCCTAGATCATCTGCTTGCCAAGGCAGTTCCATCTAATGATCTGGAACCACTGGACACTTCTAATATACGGGAGTGGACCTATAAAGATATAATACGCATGCCTGCAGCACAACAAAAGGAATGGAAGACTGCTTGTCGCGAGGAACTAGAGGCACTTCGCAGATGCAATGTCTTTGAGCTTGTGGAACCCCCTAAAGGGAGGAAAATAATAAAAAATAGATGGGTCTTTGATCAAAAGACTGATGGTCGCAAGAAAGCCCGGCTTGTTGCCAAAGGCTTTTCTCAGGTTGAAGGCGTTGACTATGATGAAATATTCTCACCAGTAGTGCGCTTCGAGAC
The DNA here is from genome assembly GCA_021524915.1 of Lactarius akahatsu. NCBI lineage: Eukaryota > Fungi > Basidiomycota > Agaricomycetes > Russulales > Russulaceae > Lactarius > Lactarius akahatsu. Next base: position 14,071 of record JAKELL010000457.1, read on the forward strand.
TGTCCGGATGATGCTCGCGCTTGCAGCGCTAGAGGATTGGCACATCACTGGACTAGATGTTAAAACTGCCTTCCTATATGGAGAGCTCGATGAAGAGCTATACATGGAACAACCTGAGGGCTTCAAAGCCAAAGGGCATGAAAACAAAGTACTGTGACTAAAACGCGCCATTTATGGACTTAAACAAGCTGCTCTAGCATGGTGGAAAGCGCTGGATAAGTCCATGGCTGCGATGGGCTGCAAAAGGCTATTATCTGACTCAGGACTCTTTACCCATAGAGGAAAGAGTGGTGCCCTTGTAGTGATCATTGTCTATGTTGATGATGTGATCTTTATGGGATCGGACAAAGCCCTTCTAAATGAGCTTAAGAATAGGTTCATGGAGGCTTGGGAATGTCGTGACTTAGGTGATGCAAAGGAATTCTTGCGTATGCGCATTCAGCGGAAACATGGAAAGATCTTTTTAGATCAAACCGCTTACTTAGAAAAGGTGCTGCAACGCTTTGGACTCGCAGATGCGAAAGCAACTGCGACTCCACTTCCTGAAGGGTACCAACCTGTACCTAATAATTCACCAGTCAACCCAAGCGTCAGGAGCAAATACCAGCAAGTTATAGGTTCACTCCTATACATAATGCTTGGGACTCGCCCTGACATCGCCTATGCAGTTGTTAAACTATCACAATTCGCTGCAAACCCCTCAGAGGACCATTTAAACAGAGCACTCTATATCTGTCGCTATTTGCTCGGGACTTCTTCATACTCTTTGGTGTATGATGGAAGATCAAATGGAGGCTTAATTGCCTATGCAGACTCTGACTGGGCTTCAAACCCAGACAATAGGCGATCTACCACAGGTTACATGGTTAAACTGGCTAATGGGATATTCAGTTGGAATTCTAGAGCGCAAAAGACAGTCGCATTATCTTCCACTGAAGCTGAATATATGTCGCTGTCGGATACTAGCAGACAATTAGTTTGGATAAAGTCACTCTTTACTGAGCTTGGCATCAAACTAAGCCCAATACCACTCTGCGGTGATAATCAGGGGTCCATCTTTATGGCCTCAAACCCTGTCCAAGAGAAGCGTATTAAACATATTGATATACGCTATCACTACATAAGAGAAGTAGTGAGGGACAAGAAAATAGAACTATTCTTTATAGATGGTTCAGAGAATCCCGCAGATATGTTTACCAAGAACCTAGGGCGTATTAAGTTCGAAAAATTCAGAAGTCAGTTAGGACTTGAGTTTTACTCGTCCAACTAAGTCACAAGGCAACAAACTTGGCCTTGAGACAAGCCTGAAAATTCCATTAATACTATGGAAGGTATATCGAGCGACGCTTGAAGACATTGTCTTCCGCATACATAGATTCTTCTCAACCAGAGAATCACAACATTTCCGCTCATTATACCAAAAAATCAGCCCAATGAACTGTAATAGTTCAAAAGCTGAAATGGGATGGTGAAGAGAACTCGGTCTCGAAACCGCTCTCATGGTTCCGAGATAGACTCCCTTCTAATCATGGCTAGAATATTAATTCGCCTTACACACTTGCTTAGAGCGCTTAGTAGCTGCACTTAGCAAGGGGGAGTGTTGAGCCGTAATACTTACTATAAGGCTCATTACGTAGGAATGACAGTACGATTAGTTATGCTATACATGTAATTCGGAGTATTTAGTCATACAGTATACGTACAGAATCCCCTTAAGGGATTATTCCGAGTCCACCGGTGATTAGACATTAGGCGACACTGAAAACGCGATATTGTGGACGCCTCTACTCATCACTTTTCCCCAAACGGACATGGGTGGACCATAGAGTATATAAATCCTACTATAGGAGCGAGTACCTATACACATCTCTCTCCACCCCACTCTGAGCTTCCTCTGCTTCACTCTAAGCCTCGTCTAAGCTCTCTATTCAGGTAAGGGTCTACCTGTACACTGCGTGCATTGCTGCGCAACAAGACCTGCTCGCGATACCTGGGCAATGGGTCATGGCCTTCCTCTCCTACATCCGGGGGCCACTTGTCGACGATTGGGTCGATGAACAAATGAGATGGCTCAACGATCAGGTAGCAGCGGGAGTCCTGCAAACTCAAAATAACCTCTGGGATGAGGTAGAAACCCGATTTCTGCAGGCATACACCGACACTGCAGAACAAACAAAGGCTCGCAAAGCCTTGCAGACCCTGGCGATGAAGGGAGAGGATATCGACTCCTACATCGCTCAGTTTGACAACCTGACGACGAAAGCCGGATATGGCCCGGACGAAGCCACGACGTTGGAATTATTCCAAGACGGACTTCCAAACCAGTTAGTGATTAATGCCATTCGCTTCCAACACCCCGTTACGTGGGAGGATTGGAAGCGAGCTGCTCGATTACAGCAGGCTGAATACCTGGTACTGAAGGACCGACTCGGCAAGAATCGAACCCTGCGCCAAAAGAAGGGAGGGCATAACCGAGACCAGTGGGTACAGGCCCTCAACAAGAACCGCGACCCGAATGCCATGGATGTTGGACTCGCCAGAGCCTCCGTGGCTCTTACCGACGCAGACTGAATCCAACTACAAAAGGAGGGCCACTGTTTTAGATGCTGTGCTGCGGGGCACACATCTCGCGTAACTGCCCACAAAAGGGCACTCAAATTGCTACTTCCTTGACGACCACCCAACCAGCTTCCATCCCCACTCCCCTGCCCATATCAACTCCCGCCGTCACTACTGTCTGTTGATAAGTGACCTGTGCGCACTTAGCGGCTCAATGGACACGCAGATAATGGACTGCTTTAGATTAGATATACAGGACTTGTAGATTAGATTACTTTTGATCTTTACAATCTCGGACTTCTTGTATTCTCTTATCTATGACATCACACATGTACATGACATCATGGACCACTCTGGATTGCCCTTGTACTACGTCCATGTACTTTTTCCTTTGTTCTTATCTTTATTGTGATGTCACTATGATATCATAGTCTGGACTCTTCTTGTTCTTTACGCCTTGTTCTCCTATTTTAGTCCACTCCTTGGTCCGTGTACAGAACAATGCGCCTTGTATTTACTGTGACCTGCTGTTACCAGCGTCACCCTCTGTAGCAGTATAAGTAGAGTACTTTGTACGCTCCTGGTCCACATCAGTTCTCATCTGATTGTGTGCCAGGTATGTCTCCACTTCTCCAATGTAACATCAGTTCTCATCTGATTATTGTGTGCCAGACTATCACTCTGCTTCACTTGCAAGATCTCTCTGTTGCTGCTTCAAGCTCACCCTCATATCTCACCACAGTCACCAGTTCACTGTGAGTATGATCCCTTCATGTGCGCTGTTCATCACTGTCGCCATACAATCTAACCACGTACTTTCGACAGAAGAACAGGCTGAAGCACAGATTGCTGCGATGAAAGCGCAGCCCCAGGAAGTACGGGACCTCATGGTGGAGAAGCTGTTTGCAAAAGAGGATTTTCTCGACGCTTGAACCCAACGGCCTGGGCTAGAGCACTCAATGTAAACGTGTACCATAGCAGATATCGATCCATGCAAATCCCAGTACTCTTTAAATCTGCACACGCAACGGCCGAATGACAAGTACTCCTGGACTCAGGAGCAACGGACAATTTTATCTGTGCCTCACTTCTGAAACGGCTGCAGATCGGAACACGTGATGTCACACAACCAATATGCATTTGGAATGTGGACGGAACTCACAACCAAGACGGGGCAATTACCCAATACACCGACCTGAATGTCCGCACAGGAAACGACACCAAAACACTTCGCTTCCTAGTAACAAACTTAGGAAGGGACGAAGTCATACTGGGCTACCCATGGTTTTCAGCGTTCGAACCACTTGTAAGGTGGGGCGAAGCGACGCTGACCGAGGAATTCCAACCAGTAGTCATATCCAGCCTCCAGTCATCGGACAAAGCCACGCCCGTAGAAGCATCTATACGGGTGTTGGAGACGTATCAACTCGATGAGGAGGCGTGGGAACAGATTATGGACGACGAGCAGGAGCCATGTGTGGCACTACTGCGGAAAACCACGATGGCATCAGAACTAGCACAACAGGAGGCGGCCAAACGAGGGGCACACACTTTCGAGGAAATGGTTCCACCAGAGTATCGGCGATATCGCAAAGTGTTCGATGAGGAGGCCTCACATCGCTTCCCGCCAAAACGACCATGGGACCACGCCATCGACCTAACACCTAGCGCGCCCGCGTCAATGGACTGTAAAGTGTATCCATTGACGCAAGAGGAGGACAAAGCCCTAGACGTGTTTCTTGCTAAACAATTGGAAAGAGGGTACATCCGACCATCGAAATCCCCATACGTATCACCATTCTTCTTCATAAAGAAGAAAGACGGGAAGCTCAGACCCGTACAAGACTACAGACGACTGAACGAAGTCACCATCCATAACCACTACCCCCTGCCTCTCATCCCAGAGCTCATCGACAAGATCCGGGATGTGCGACTCTTCACGAAACTAGACATCCGCTGGGGGTATAACAACATCCGTGTAGACGAAGGAGACGAGTGGAAGGCGGCCTTCAAAACAAACAAAGGAGCCTTTGAACCACTTGTGATGTACTTTGGTCTTACGAATTCCCCCGCGACGTTTCAAGCGATGATGGACTTCACATTCTGAGGGCCGGTATTGACGAATGAAGTAATCGTATACATGGATGACATCCTCATTGCCACCATCGACGATCTCCAACGTCATCGAGAAAGAGTCCACCAAGTCCTAACTATCTGCGAAGAAAACGACCTATACATCAAACCGGAAAAGTGCGAATTCGAAGTACGCGAGACGGAGTATCTCGGACTTATCGTGGGGCACGGGAAGCTGCAAATGGACCCCGTAAAAGTACGAGGGATTCGCGAGTGGCAACCCCCGAAGAGCCTCAAAGAAGTACGTGCCTTTATCGGCTTTTGCAACTTCTACTGCCGATTTATGAAGGGTTTTTCAACACTCGCACGCCCTCTCCACGACCTCACAAAGAAGGACACCCCATGGCACTGGGGAGCGGAACAGCAGCCTGCGTTTGAGCGCATCAAAGACCAAATATGTCAGGAGCCCGTCCTCCTTTCCCCCGATCTGACAAAACTGTTCGAAATGGAAGTAGATGCGTCCAACGTTGCCATCGGCACAGTCCTCAACCAACTGGGAAGCGATCAGAAACTCCATCCGGTGGCGTTCCATTCGGAATCACTATCCCAAGCTGAACGGAACTACGACATCTACGACCGAGAGCTACTTGCAGTGGTCAACGCCTTGCGTGCTTGGCGCACGTACCTTATTGGTTCCCCCCATAAAATCATTATACACACCAATCACGCCAACCTTCAATACTGGAAGGAACCACGGAAAATCAGTCGATGAGTGGCGCACGAATTCCTGGAATTATCAGAATACAACTTCGTATTGAAACACGTATCGGGAATCAGGAATGGCCGCGCGGATGCCCTGTCTCGACGAGCCGACTATGCACCAGGCGATGGAGATAACAACAATATCATTGTCCTCCCGGCAAACCGCTTCATCCGAGCCACAGAAATGTCAATGCATGACATGGACATTTGGACCCAGATAGCGCAAAACCTCAACGAATCACAAGTACTACGCTGGGTTGAGCCGCACAACCTGAAGAAACACGGAGGGCTATGGTGGAAAGGTGAAGCCCTTGTCGTTATCAGGGATAACGATCTTAAGTGGGGGGTAATCACCTTTTTCCACAACACACCCACAATGGGACACCCCAGAATCTCAAACACTTACGAACTTTTACGACGAGACTACTGGTGGCCCAACATGCGCAAAGATGTCGAGGAATACATCAAGGGTTGCGCTACATGCCAAGCCAACAAAATCAACCCCCACCGACAAAAACCACACCTCTTCCCCATCACGACCGACCCAGATGCAGAACCTTTCGAGGTCGTGGCTATGGATTTTATTACGAAGCTACCACCATCACAAGGGTACGACTCAATACTCACTATTACCGACCACGACTGCTCCAAAGCAGCCATCTTCATCCCGTGTAATGAAACAATCACAACGGAAGGTGTAGCCCGGCTATACCTCCGCCACGTCTACCCCCATTACGGCATACCCCGAAAGCTGATCACCGATCGAGACCCTAGATTCACATCCGCATTTATGACGCAACTCTGCCAAGTCCTCGGGATTAGGCAAAACATCTCATCGGCGTATCATCCCCAAACAGATGGGCAGTCGGAACGTACCAACCAATGGCTGGAACAATACTTACGCCACTGGAGTAACGTGCAACAGGATAACTGGGCAGAGGCCCTCCCCATAGCACAGTTCGCACACAACGCATGGCCCAACACAACGACAAGCACTCCCCCTTCTCACTTATCATGGGATGGGAACCACACACCAATTGGGTTTCGAAACCCACGACCTCCCCATCGGTTGACAAGTGATTGGAAGACATGGGCAACTTCCGACAACACACACAAGATTGTATCAAACACGCCCAAGAACTTATGGCAAAGCGAGGGCGCACTCGCTTTATCCCCTATCAGGAAGGGGCGCAAGTGTGGTTAGAAGGTACGAACCTTAAAACATTCTACCCCACGGCCAAGTTAGCCCCCAAGCGCCACGGGCCGTTCCATGTCAAGAAGGCCCTCTCCGCGGTGTCTTACGAGTTAGAACTCCCGAAGCCATGGAAGATCCACCCCGTATTCCACGCCAACCTCCTTACTCCATATAAGGAGACAGAACTACACGGGACAAACTTTACGCGACCCCCACCTGACCTTATCGATGGAGAAGAAGAGTTCGAAGTGGAGCAAATCCTCGGGTCAAGACTCCAGGGCCGAGGGCGTAAACTTCAATTCCTAGTCCAGTGGAAGGGATTCCCCATGAGCGACAGCTCGTGGGAACCTCTCGAGAATGTTCGACACGCACCTGACCTCATTGCCGACTTCTACCGGCATAATCCGACCGCTGAAGGGGCTGGATGAAAGATATAAAAACACGCCCCATGAATCCACAATAACGCATCCCCCTCCTTCCTCCCTTCTCACTCTCCACATCATGACTTCCACTCCCATCGTCTCCACCGTGCCCATACACCCCCCGTCGAAACTTATACTCGACCAACTGACCGTACCATCACAGGACCAGGGTGTCCCCTCGCAACCAGAGGGTTGCACACCGTACTCTGTGATTCTCAGCCCAGAACCTCCCATCTTGTCTTTGATCGCTCCTACCCTTGACCGCCTTGCGCGGGAAGAGACAGCTACCTCGCTACTCACCCTCACCGCTCCACCAGTCGATACTCCCGTCACAGTGCATATCCCCGCCATCCCTACTCCTCCTGAACCACGACAACATACTCCACCACCACCACTCGAGCATGTACCACTCCCCCCATTCCCGCCTGGCATTGGCCAGGTGACCACACCTACGGTACCACCTCGACTCGTTGAACCTGATCCCACCTATGCATTCCTCAATGATGAGGAAACAGGGGAGGATGTCACAGACCCGGGACTCCCCTTCCTTCGTAACGACCCCGATCTCTCCTATCTCTACTTCCCGCTGAAGATCGGGGAGGCGGGGTACCCGAAACAAATTGCGCGCTTTATCTACTATCGGAAGGATTACCAGGAAGTCGTGGGAACCATGGGAAAGGGGCACCCATGCTATGTGCAGTCGGTTTACCTGTGAGGGATGTATGAGGGGCAGCTACCTCAGCATGTTATGGATCAACAGCTCGCAATGTTCCATCCGCACGACCCACGAGCCATATGCGTCAATGAAGTCCTGACGGAGTTACGCGACGTCCGCCTTCACGCAGACGTGGCGCGTCTCCGGGACTGCTTGCTGCGGAAGGACGCAATCACCACGCGCGAGTCTGAGCTTCGACGGATGGAGATGGACCTCACGCACAATCGCTTCCATATGGACATGGATCTCGCGAGCGTGCGGAAGCGGTTGCAGTATGCCTGTGCGATACCGCTGATATCTGAGAAGTATGACGAGCTCCAGGCTAAATTTATACGCCCACGCCCCACTCCTGATTCCATTCCCATTCCCCCACGCACCGGAGGACCTTGCGAGATGCCATGCCTTCAGGGCGAGAGCAGTCGGCACCCGCGCAAGTGTTTCCAGTGCAAGTCGACAGACCATTTGATCACGCAGTGCCCTCAGCGGAGGGCCAAGCAGCCGTGTCAATGGTGTGGCAGCTGCACCCATCAGTACGATGTGTGCCTCATCCGTCGGATCTCCCCCATGTCACCCACCTATATCGACCCAGACGACTGTCCTCGGTGGTGCGGCAAGTGTTTGCGGTATGACGCGAAGCACGAAGAGATACACTGCCCTCAGTACGAGCAGTGTCGGGAATGTGGGGAGCGAGGTCGCCATCTCTTCTTGCATCGCCACACCTGTCCACGCCCCCCTTCACCAATCCCCGACACAGTACCCGTTGAGGATGACTGGTACTACACCAGTGACTAGTCGAAGTCGTGGCGACTTCGAGTCTGATGGGGGGGTAATGTTACGATTTTCACCCTACTGTACAACGTGTTCTGCTTCCCTTCTCATTTCGCCTCGTGTTCGCATGTACTTTTACCCATGACCCGTCTCGATTCATTCTCCGACTCTTATCTCGCACCAACCCTATGACCGTAGGGGAGCCAGACTTATGACTCCTAGAACCCGCTGACGTCATTTGCACCCCGCGTGCCCCCATGGAATTCCCTCATACTTCTTATGAACTTCCCCTTCACACTTCCTTATTAGCTCGCTGAGGCCAGTACCTCAGGATCGCGCCATGTGTTTGTACCTTACAAACACCCTGTACTAGTATATAAGTCACGCCCTACCTAGCTTGTATGGTAGACTTGACTTCTTGTGTAATACCACAATTGTCTCTGCCTCATGAACGACTTTGACTCGCCGTTGCACTTGAGTCCTCCTTCAGCTCGCCTTTTCGCTTGAGCTTCAACTTTCCGCTACTATCCTTGTGTCCCTGGGAGACCAAGTGATACTTGTTCACCATCGAACTGAACCCTAATCGGTTCACGCCTTGCCAATCCCGTTGACTTGCTGAAGTACACGTTGTACTTAACGCCCCTGTGGTGGCGTTACACCTGAAGAACCTTAAGGAAGTGCGCACCTTTATCGGCTTCTGCAACTTTTATCACCAGTTCATCAAAGGATTCTCTTCACTTGCGCACCCCCTTCACGACCTTACAAAAAAGAACGCCTCGTGGCATTGGGGGGCAGATCAACAAGGCGCATTCGAACGCATTAAAAGTCAAATATGCCAAGAGCCGGTTCTCCTATTCCCCGACCTAATGAAATCATTTGAGTTGGAAGTAGACGCGTCCAACATCACAATCGGCACAGTGCTCAACCAGTTAGGAGATGACCAGAAACTCCACCCAGTTGCATTCCACTCAGAGTAGCTGTCTCAAGCTGAGCAGAATTACGACATCTATGACAGAGAGTTACTGGCGGTAGTTAAGGCCCTCCGCGCCTGGCGCACATATCTCATCGGCTCCCCCCATAAAATCATCATACACACCGATCATGCCAACCTACAGTACTGGAAAGAGCCATGAAAAATCAATCACCAAATAGCATGCAAATTCCTGGAACTGTCAGAATACGACTTCGTGCTAAAACACGTCTCTGGCATCAAGAACAGTCATGTGGACGCCCTATCACGCCGAGCAGACTATGTACCAAACAATGAGGACAACAACGATATAGTCCTCCCCGCCGAGCGGTTTATCCGAATGACAGAAATGTCAATGCACAACATGGACATCTGGACCCAGATCGCACAAAACCTCGACGAGTCACAGGTGTTGCGGTGGATTGAACCACACAACTTGAAGAAACACGATGGGTTATGGTGGAAGGGCAAGGCCCTTGTCGTTGTTGGGGACAACAATCTTATGCGGGGGGTAATCACCTTTTTCCACAACACGCCAGCAATGGGGCACCCCGGAATCACAAACACCTACGAGCTTTTACAACGGGACTACTGGTGGCCCAACATGTGTAAAGATGTAGAAGAGTATGTCAAAGGATGCACTACGTGCCAGGCGAACAAGATCAACCCCCATTGACAAAAGCCACACCTCTTTCCCATCACGACAGACCCAGATGCAGAACCATTCGAAGTTGTCGCCATGGATTTCATCACGAAGCTACCACCATCACAAGGATACAATTCGATCCTTACCGTCACCGACCACGACTGCTCAAAAGCAGCCATCTTCATCCCATGTAACGAAACCATTATGGCAGAAGGGGTAGCATGGTTGTACCTTCGTCACGTATACCCCCACTACGGGATACCCCAAAAACTGATCACGGACCGAGACCCCCGATTTACATCGGCATTCATGAAGCAACTCTGCCAAGTCCTTGGAATCTGACAAAATATCTCATCAGCATACCACCCTCAGACGGATGGCTGATCAGAACGAACAAACCAGTGGCTGGAACAGTACCTACACCATTGGAGCAACATGCAGCAGGACAATTGGGCAGAGGCCCTCCCAGTAGCACAATTTGCGCATAACTTGTGGCCCAACACAACTACAAAGCACTCACCCTTCTCACTAATTATGGGCTGGGAACCACGCACCTCATGGACCCCAAAACCCACAACATCTCCATCCATCAACCGAAGACTAGAGGATATGGACATTCATTGACAACATGCACAAGATTGTATCAAACATGCCCAAGAACTCATGATGAAGCAAGGGCGTACCCGTTTCATCCCATATCAGGAAGGGGCGCAAGTGTGGCTAGAAGGGACAAACCTTAAAATGTTTTACCCCACAGCCAAATTAGCTCCCAAGCGTCACAGGCCGTTCCGTATTAAGAAGGTCCTATCAGCGGTGTCTTATGAACTGGAACTCCCAAAGTCATGGAAGATCCACCCCGTGTTTCACGCCAACCTCTTTACCCCATATAAGGAGACGGAACTACATGGAGAAAACTTCACACAACCTCCCCCTGACCTCATGGATGGAGAAGAAGAGTTCGAAGTGGAGCAAATCCTCGGATCACGGTTCTATGGCTGAGGGCGTAAACTCCAGTTCCTATGTCACGGTACGTGGGTGAACGGACTCTTACTTACGGATATGACCACGTAGTAAGTAGTAATGTGTCATGGACTACGAGTATCAGTCAGCAGAGCAGTACAATCACATGCCGACAAGGCATGAGTCAACACTAGGATAGTTGTAGTAGGGTTCGAGCTACATACGCTATTTGTTGTACGGATTCAAGAGGAGCTTTAAAGTGTCCTCGTATATGTATAAATTGTGGTGCGATAAGACCAAGATACGCCATCTTGGTCTTCTTCAATCACCACTCTCCTCTCGTCTCTACCACGCGTGATTCACTTGCCCCTTCGTGCAAGTTGTCTTTATCAATCGCTTGGATTACCTAGTGGCGTGACTCGCCCTAGTGTACGCTCGGATCACGTGCCAAATAAGCGCCGTGTATCCCGTGATTAGGTCACGTGACCAACTGAAGGATATTTCGCTAAGTCATAAATGCCCTTTCGCAGTCCAAGTCGGACTAACGCCAGTGGTGGCGTTACATCCTAGTCCAGTGGAAGGGATTCCCTATAAGTGATAGCTGGTGGGAACCACTTGACAATGTCCAACATGCACCTGACCTCATCACCAACTTCTACCAGCATAATCCTACCGCCGAAGGGGCTGGATGAAAGATATAAAACAACGCCCAACAAACTCAAACACCACGTCCCTCTTCCTGCTACTACTACCACAATGACCTCCACTCCCATCGTCTCTAAAATACCCTCGCGCCCACCAGCACAAATCATACTCGAGCAGCTAACCGTACCTTCACAGGACCAGGGTGTCCCCTCACAGCCAGAGGGTTGTACGCCGTACTCTGTAGTCCCCAGTCCAGACCCCCCGATCTTGATCGCCTCGCGCAAGAAGAGGCAGCTACCTTGTTACTCACCCTCACTGCCCCGCCTGTTGACACTCCCGTCACGATACACGTCCCCATTGTCCCTACTCCCCCTGAACCACAACAACATACCCCACCACCACTGTTACGAGTTTCACCCTACTGTACAACGTGTTCTGCCCTCCTTCTCACCTCGCCTCGTGTTCGCGTGTACTTTTACCCATGACCTGTTCCGATTCATTCTCCGACTCTTATCTCGCTCCAACCCCATGACCGTAGAGAAGTCAGACTTATGACTCCTAGGACCCGCTGATGTCATTTGAGCCCCGCGTGTCCCGCGGGATTCCCTTGTACTTCTTATGAACTTCCCTTTAACACTTCCTTATTAGCTCGCTGGGGCCAGTACCTCAGGATCGCGCCATGTGTTTGTACCTTACAAACACCCTGTACTAGTATATAAGTCATGCCCTACCTAGCTTGTACGGTAGACTTGACTTCTTGTGTAATACCACAATTGTCTCTGCCTCACGAACGACTTTGACTCACCGTTGCGCTTGGGTCCTCCTTCAGCTCGCCTTTTCGCTTGAGCTTCGACTTTCCGCTACTATCCTTGTGTCCCTGGGAGACCAAGTGATACTTATTCACCATCAAACTGAACCTTAACCAGTTCGCGCCTTGCTGATCCTGTTGACTTGTTGAAGTACACGTCGTACTTAACGCCCCTGTGGTGGCGTTACATTAAGTCAAGTCTCTCACAGTGGCGACGTCCAGTCGCAGTAGAACCAAGTTTAGGCCCAAATACATCGACCGCCTTAGCTCCGACGAATTATCGGACAGAGTAAAAGGGACCGCGGTCTGGGCAGAACACAACGGAGTCAAAGGATACTTTATCTTTGACCCCTCGACACGATCATACCGACAGGTCCACTACCTTGGAGACAGACGCCTCTGGGCCTTTATCGAATACTCCCCAAACGAAGGAGTGTGGTACACGACAGGACCAGTACCCCTCTCCCTAAACACCGGACCCCTAGGACCCCCTAGCCCTTTGGGCATCAATATCGACCCCTCTGACGCACCATCCCCAAGCGTACCTGTACCAACAACCAACCTACCTACCTCAGCATTCCCGTCCTACGCAATGGCCCAGCAAGGACAAGCATCTGCGAGTACCACCCTCACTAGTGGAGGAGGAGTACCCAGCGGAAGTGGAGCCCCTGCCAGGGGAACTCCCGATGGCGGTGGCGGTGGCGGTGGAGGTGGAGGTGGCGGCAGCGGTGGCGGTGGCGGAGGTGGACCGGCACTGGCCGGAGGACTCGCACCAGCCCCTGGGGGCAATGGCCGCCTGGGAGGAAACCCCCCGCCCGAGTTTGACGGGAATCGAGAAAAAAGCAAGGCATTCTTACGTGCCTTCAAACTATACTGTGGAATGAATCCGACGGTGGACCTGCTGGCAGTACCAGGACAACGAGCCATGGCCTTCCTATCCTACATCCGAGGGCCACTCGTCGATGACTGGGTCGACGAGCAGATGAGATGGCTTGACGACCAGATAGCGGCAGGAGTCCTACGAACCCAAAATAACCTCTGGAATGAGGTAGAAACCCGATTCTTGCAGGCATATACTGACACTGCAGAACAGACGAAGGCCCGCAAAGCCTTGCAGATGATAGCAATGAAAGGGGAAGACATTGACTCCTACATCGCTCAGTTCGAGAACCTAACCACGAAGGCCGGATATGGCCCAGATGAAGCTACGACACTGGAGTTGTTCCAGGATGGACTCCCAAACCAGTTAGTAATTCACGCCATCCGCTTCCAGCATCCAGTCACGTGGGAAGTGTTGCGATCGGACTCATCAGTACGGACTACAGACTCATGGGGTTCTGACTACCCTAGTATTAGTCAGGGACAGTTGTCTCAGTCAGCCTTATCGGCTGTGTTATCACATGTACTCGGTATCGGACTTGACTCATACCTAGGACAGTTGTAGTAGGGTTCGAGCTACTATCACTACTGGGTACCTTACGTTCAGGAGGAGCTTCAAAGCTCCTCGTCAATTGTATATCTAGTTGGCTGTACGAAGACCGAGCTCCTTAGCTTGGTCTTCTTGAATCACCATCGCACTTCTCCAATCTCTCCTTCTTTGTCTTATTCTCTCCATCTGTCTGCTAGTACGTCTGTCCTTTGTAAGGCAGATCGCCCGACGACTTGTACGCCTGGTGGACGCCGCCCCAGTGCCCGAGACGATCACGTTCCTACTAAGGACGTGTATCTATATTCACTAAGTCGCCTCCACTACAAGGCCACTCTGTCACCACTCAAGTCGAGCATCGTTAGGACAGACCTAACGCAACATTAAGACCAAGCTACCTCCTACAAGAACGACACAGTGGCGCCCACGACAGGAGATCGGTGGGGCTGGAATCAAGTCCAATCATACACTATCCCCAACAGAGGAGAACGAGACATCCCAACGCGCTATCTAAAAGCTGCCAGGTGGAGGACACACAGAGGAGAAACCAGTTACTTCGTCGACTTCCCCAATCGACCAAGTCGCTACTACCCAGTTGAGTTCAGTCACGAACATACTTGTTGGTGTATACTTGCAACAAACGACGCAGGAGTACGAACAGTCGTTAGACCCACGACGCACGAATATCGGTGCGATATCTTGGAAAGCGAAGTGGTTCCCCCTGCCAGGAGAGGACCCATCGACGGTGCAATCACTACAAGCACCACAGAGGAAGAAGACTCTGGGTCGGAACGAAGCAACGACGAGTCTGAAGAGGATCACCTCTCCCAAGTAAACGCAGAAGAACAGGAGGAACTAGCAAACCTCGCCGCAGGAATCACGCTTAACGAAGCGCCACAAGCTGAGCATATCATCGTCCACCCTCCAGACGAGATGACAACCACACAGATAGAGCCAACAGTACACGCTCCAGCTAGACCCCATACAGCGACCACAGGAAGAGGGTTCCCGCAGACCTACTCCCCATCGACCCAAGCACAGGACACCGAATGACTGCCGACGATGCAGCCATCATGCGGGCCATAGGACCAGATGAACCGGACCCTCCAGGCGGAGGACCACCTAGAAGGGACCCAGGAAGAGGCTACCCTCATGGAGGAGGAGGCGGCGGACCCAGGAGGCGGAGGAGGACCACCTGGAGGAGGGCCCCCAGGAGCCATTCCCATTGGTAACCCACCTCGATCATCGGACAGACTCCAGGGCAACCCGCCTATGGTCTTTAACGGCGACCGCACTAAAACTCTACAATTTAGAGCACAGTGGAACCTCTACCAAGGGGTCAACAGCACAAGCGACATCATGCGCAACTACTACCGCCGATCGCTCCTCTTCCTCGGATACATCCAGGGGGAGTCGGTCAACGAATGGGTGATGTACATGACCGACTGGCTGATGCGCCAGACGGACGCTGGATTCCCAGAACACACTTGACAACTCTGGGAAGAAACCCTCCGCGCCTTCACCAGACGGTTTGCCAACACCATGGAGAAGGAACAAGCACAAGCGGAGTTGCGCAAGGGCGTTCACATGAAGGAGGGGGACATTGACAGCTACGTCGCCACCTTTGAACGTCCTCGCCCGTCAAGCTGACTATCACCTCGATGCCCCTCAAACACTTGATCTATTCACGGCGGGACTACCAAAGGACACTGTTCACCAAAGTTTACGAACAGTACGAACCTACCACGTTCGAAGCATGGAAGCAAGCGGCACTGAAGAAGCAACAGCAGTACATGCACCTACAGGCACGTCTCCACTCACTGAAGCCATCCACCCCAAAAACTACTCCACGTGCCAGTCAGTGGGGACCCCCCCAGAGCGGATGGGCACCACGAAACCTCCCTCGAGACCCCAATGTGATGGACACCTTCCGCAGATAGGGCACGGGCCCGAGGCACGGAAACGGAGGATACGCAGGGGAGGCTTGCCGGAGCAGAGTACCTACTCGACCGCCAGAAGCTGCCCTATCCTCCAAGGGGAGGGCCACGAGGGCGGGGGAGAGGCAGAGGGCCCCCCCGAGATCCAAGGGAGGTTATCTGCTACACCTGCAACCAGAAAGGCCACTTCAGTCGTGACTGTCCACAGCACTGCTATAACACGCAAGGGAGCAACAGTAGGAGGTCGGACACCGACTACCACACACAAGAACCGATGGTGCAAGTACGCGCGGCCATGTCACCGCAGCAGCAAGCCCAGGAGTGGCTCCAAGGAGTAGCTGGAGCGCCGGACAAAGTAAAGGACCTAGTCCTCCAAGACCTCTGGGGGAGAGAGGGTTTTCCAAACGCCTGAACCCGTCAGCCTGGGTGAGGGCACTCCGTTGTAACTCTGTAATAATCACACGCTTTCGATCACTACGAATTCCAGTTTCCGTTCGAACGAGTTACAACATGGCTGAAGTAAAAGCACTAGTGGATTCGGGGGCCACTGATAGCTTCATCAAACCCGCATTTGCGAGACGAATGGGGATCGGTCTACAGGAACTAGAGACCCCCAAAAAGATATGGAACATCGATAAATCCGAGAACAAAGCAGGACTAATTACACACTGCGCAGACCTCGACGTACAAACTAAAGGAATCCACAAAACAATGCGCTTCCTCATCACCGACACAGGAGACGAGGACATCGTCCTCGGCTACCCCTGGCTGGCAACCTACGAACCACAGATTAGCTGGCAACACACAGTCATCAAAGAAGACGCATACCCAGTAGTCCTCCGGACCACACACCCCCTCGATCGACGTCAAGGGGTGACCATCGCATTCGCCCCTACGGAGTTCACCGAAGAAGAGAAACGCCGCGTTGTTGCAGAATTCTACGACGAATGGGAGGAGGCCAGACTACGCTCCACTTCTACAAACCTAGCCATCGAAGCCCAACAGCCCACCGGCAGCACGACGATCCCGGAAGAGTACTCCGACTTCGCCAAAGTATTCAGCGAAGAAGAATCTCACCGCTTCCCAGCTTCGCGACCTTGGGATCACGCCATCGAGTTCAAAGAAGGAACACCAGACGCCATCGACTGCAAGATCTACCCTATGACACGCAGCGAAGACGTCGCCCTGAAAGAATTCCTCGACGAACAACTCTGTAGCGGTATGACAACCTCGCTACGTCAAGCTCAAGTGTAAACTATAAGTGAACCGTCTGGTGAGCACACCCAAGCTCGGCGCGGAGATAAATCACGCGCTAACGCACAGTCACAGCGGAGTGGACGAATAACTCAGAGTCTTTATACAAGAACTCAAGACGTCAGTGATCACGCTGTGGTACGCTGAGTGGAGAACCAAGAGGACAAGTTAATTGGTGAAGAGTAAGGAATACAAGTGGATGCGCACCTGAGTGGAGAACCAAGAGGACAAGTTGGTTCCACTCAGGACGCTACAGGAGAGTTTATATACGCTACTGGAGCTGAGCTTAAACTGAGTCTAAACACTATTACTAAGTGTACAGTAAGACTCCATGACTCAGGAGCTGACGCGTCGTGTCTAATAATAGCGCTATCTATTGTGCTGACTGATGCACTAGTCATGGCGCTGACGCGATGCCTTATCTTGCTGAGTAAAACCTAATACAGCGAGTAAGCGTAAACTACTAAGCGAGGTCTAGAACTATCTAGAAGGTTCCTTCCTTATCTACCAATCGTGTGAGTCCGTACGTAAATGGAATGTGACCGGTTTAGGTTGTCCCGTTAAGGGTACAACTGTCTCAGGGTCACGTGCACATGATGGCGGCATGTGACTAACAGTATCTCGTACTTCGGCCCTTTATATCTTCCTCAGATAATTCCGTAAAAATACAGAAAAATAGGAAAAATAATATACGCGTCCATGACATCACCCCCCTTCTTAAGGGTCGACGTCCGCGTTGGCCTCTGTGTACCTATGAGATGCTTGCCAAGGCAAGGACGCGTAGATGAGTGCTGCTATTTTTCTAGGTGCACCCGGGTTTAAGGAGTGGAACTCCTTAACTTTGTCCGGGGCGTGTACTAGGTTCTTAGCTGGCTCCCAAGTGTCCTTGCCTTCACCGTAGCCCTTCCAGCGAACTAGGTACTTGAGAGTACGACCAAAGAGTTTCGAATCTCTGATGTGGTCAACTTCGTACTCTTCTTCCCCTTCGACTGTGATGGGTTCAGGTGGAGGTGGCGTAAGCCCGTTAACTTCATTTCCCTTGTAAGGGGAGAGGCGGTCTACATGAAATACATCATGGATCCGTAATGCAGGGGGGAGTGCAAGTTTGTAGTCGACGTCACTTCTGACTTCAGTGACTTCAAATGGGCCTAGTTGCTTTGGGCCCAGTTTGGACGACTGCTGGTGTATTTTATTTGCTTAGCTTGCAACCAGACTTTATCCCCGACGTTGAAGACGTATGGTTTGTGTCTCTGTTCAACGTCTGTTTGCATTCGCCTTTTACTTAGGCGTAGAGCTGCCTCTGCATCCCTTCTTGTGGAAACTAAGTGCTGTAGACGCTTATCGAGTGTTGGGATTCCGGTAGGCCTGCCAGCAGGAATAGTGAAGTCAGGCGTATAGCCGTATAGTAGCTCGAAGGGGGTGTGCCCCGTGGCTGAGTTGAGTCTACTATTGACCATGAATTCCGCTGTCGGGAGTAGGTCTGCCCAATCATCCTGCCTCTTACTAATGAACAAGCGCAAGTAGACTTCTACTTCCTGATTTTTGCGCTCTACCTGTCCGTTAGCTTGAGGGTGATAGGCGGTAGTGAGACCTGCGTCTATCCCTAGTCGCTTGTATAGTGCCCGCATGCTCCTTGCAGCAAACTGGGGTCCCCTATCACTGATGATTTTCTTGGGGATCCCGTGCAAGGGGAAG
>JAKELL010000458.1:0-32757 GCA_021524915.1 Lactarius akahatsu
GCCCCGGTCTGGACTCAATATTCTTCCCACGACGGAAGATTTCCTGCCCGATCTCTTGTATCGTGTAGTCTTTGTATAAAAAAAGAGACCGGTTCCGAGTCAGCGACAGTGGGGACGCATTGATCTCATTGGCTCAAATTCCGCCAATAGGGTCGTTACAGTAGCTCGCGGGGCATCACTGGGCTATGATGTCATCTGGTGCCATTCCCGGATGACCATCACAAGTTGTGTGCGTTGTCAGCTACGCAATTTGCACCCGAGTCCGAAGATACCCCCATGACCCCGTCGTCGAATCGGGGATCAGAGCCATTGCAAGAGGTCCGTAAAAATACCGGTAGTGGGTCTATTCACCAACGATAGCAATTCTCCACCATAAGGTTCCAATGTCGTGCTTCGGAGGCTTCTAAGAAGTAGGTCTCGGTTCCTAGGGGAAACAGGGTCGATAATTGAATGATGTCGATCAATCCCACGACCGCGCACTTGGAATTCGACCAACTTGACTTGGCAGCTCATGTGGTTGTTTTGCGGGTAGTTGATACTCATGCCATTGTCGGGTGACACACCTGCCAACCAAGTATATATCATGTTGTGGAGAAGCTACTCCGTGGTCGTTTGCCTGTTTACGTCACTGGCTTCTCTTTGACTCGAACACCCGTGTGCTTGGCTTGGCACTACTACTGGTACTCAGTATGCCAGTGCGGGGTTTGTCCTGGTGCCTACAGTACTGATAAACACCTCGTCGTTGCGAGCGCCAGGTATTACGTGTCCCGTCATCCCCCCGGTCCGAGACAGCAACACACATGTGAAGTGCACTATCCTGTCGTCTGATGGCGAAAAGTCAAACATTATCTCGTTCACACCTGACAGCGACCAGTCCACCCTGCGAACACGTCATCTCGGGTTTCGACCTCTTGACTTGCATTCACGCCGATATCGGCGATTGCATTGCTTCTCAGGATTTTTTCCACCCGGATATGGTTAGTGTCATTGTATGACGAACAGAACAAAGTCCAGGATCAGAAGTGACGCAATTTTCTTGGTGCCAGTGTGTGGTGTGTGGCACCGCATCTTTCAGTCCTGGCCTCAGACTCGTCGGTTCATTCTACGTATCGGTGGCTTCGCAGGTAGTTAGTCCGCCCAAGTTGCTCGACCAATGGAGACCGGTCTAGGCCATCAAAGTGATGGCTCGTGGTGCGCTGCCGTAAGTTCACCAGTCTGCGAATCAACAAGGTGCCAAGTACTTTCACTAGGCGAATATACTCTCCGGCTATTCCGTCAATACAACTTCGGCACTTCGGTGCGACGATACGAAGATTCTTCTATCCCATTGTATAGGAGTTCGATGGTACAATTCTATAGCGATTAAACTTTGTTTGGCTCATCAGCCCCTGCCACAGCTGGACGAGTTCACTCCCTCATACGGACTTTTCTTGCGGACTTTTTTCTGGCCGATTTCACCCAGCCCTTGCCTCGTCTGCGGGGTATCAAGTGGGGCGATTTCTGTCTACCTGCTTCTCGATGACCTCCGATCCGTCGATTCGTCGCTATCCTAGCAGACCTTCTGGACTATATATTATGCTATCAAGCTCCTGCACCAGCCCTTGTCGCAGTTTCTCCCCCTCCCTCGACAGACATGTCCTATAAACCCAACAACGAGTTTAACATCGCCATCGTCGGCGCAGGGTGTGTCTTTCCATTTTGATACTCATCCAAAAGTCTGAAGTACGCTCAAACTTACAGCTTTGGAGGCATTTCTGCCGCTATCGCTCTGCGGAAGAAATGGGGATTCGACAACTTCGTGGTACGTCTGTGCACACCGTAGCACAATGAAGAGTTCAAAGGGACACCACATAGATATACGAGCGCGGAGCCGACGTCGGAGGAACGTGGAGAGTGAGTCTCCAACAACAGCATCCTCACGTTCTTACGCTAGCTCAACGGTATTACAGGATAATACGTACCCTGTACGTATCTTGTCGGATTCAGGGAGTCCAGTCCTTATACTTCCCACAGGGCTGTGCGTCGGACGTGCCGATCCACCTCTACTCTCTCTCCTCGGACCTGAAGCCGGATTGGAAGAACTCGCATGGCACGCAGCCCGAGATTCTGGAGTACATGCGCGAAGTAACGGACAAGCGCGGCCTACGCAAATATTGCAGTTTCCACACGTCTGTCGACAAGGCCGAATGGGATGCGACTGCGAACGTGTGGCGCCTGGAGATAAGCGACGTGCGCACTGGCGAGAAGCACCAGACTCGCGCGACGGCCCTCATATCTGCCATCGGCGTGCTGGTCGTGCCTAGCTTCCCGAAGTTGCAGGGAATCGAGTCTTTCAAGGGCGAGGTGTTCCATTCGGCCCGCTGGAATCACGATGTTGATCTCCATGGAAAGCGAGTCGGTGTTGTGGGTAACGGGAGCTCTGCGTACGTCACATATTGGTCAGGAGTTCTGCACGTCGCCCTAATTGTGAAATGCTTCCCCTCAGGGCACAATTTGTCCCAAAGATATCTGCGGACCCAACTGTCACCGTCACAAACTTCGCCCGCACACCAATGTGGTATATGCCCTCAGTAAGTGCCCCTCCTTCGAACGGTACGTATTCGTTCCTAACATGACGTGAAGCCACACGTTCCCTATAGCGGGCTTACGAAGTGGGCTTTTGCATACATTCCTTTCGTGCAGCGCATCCATCGCTTCCTGATCACGGTGGAGGTACGCTCTCTAAGCTTGATATGCTCCGGTTTGGGTCTAACATGATACGTAGTCTGAAGCAGTATTCTTCGCCTTCAAATACAAAGGCAAGAACCTCTTAAGCAAATACTTTACAAGGGTACGTAGTGCGCCTCGTTCTTTTTTTTTGTATACATCTGACCGATCTAGGCCTCGATTAATTACATAAGGAGTAAGGTGCCCGCCAAGTACCACGACGTTATGATTCCAAAAGACCGTACGTGTGAATCCTGCACATACCTCAACGTCGGGTTTGAACAACCTGCACGCAGCATATGGATGCAAGCGCGTTGTGCGCGACCAAGGCTACCTTCCAGCACTGAACCGCCCGAACGTGGAACTGACTTTTGAGCGCATCTCACATATCGAACCGGATGGCATTGTCACAGAAGCCGGTACGTATGTGCTCTATTTGAGGGAGGGTGGTATAACAAATACTCGTCACGTCTAGGCGACAAGGTCCCCGTCGATGTTATAGTATACGGTACAGGCTTCGTGACAGTACGTACCATCCTGTTTGGCCAACAACGCTCTGACCCTCGACAGGACAACTACCCCATGAATCTACGCGGCCCAAGAGGCACGTTGAAAGAATACAATGACGCGCATGGTGGACCGCAGGCGTACCTAGGTACCACCGTCCCTGGTTTCCCGAACTTCTTTATGATGCAAGGCACGTTGCTAACACGCCTATTAATCATCGCATTTGCTTCTTCACTGATGACCCTTCTGGGACAGGTCCGAACACGACCACTGGCCACACATCCGTCATCTACTCTGAAGAATCTCAGGCCCCTCACATTCTCGACCTCCTCGCACCCGTGCGCGATGGAGTGCTCACGAGCGTGTCTCCAAAGGACTCAGCGACGGACAAATACAACGACATGCTGCAAGACAGGCTCGAAGATACAGTCTGGTCGCAGTGCGCCTCGTGGTACCGCGTCGGCTCACACGGCCGCATCTTCAGCACGTTCCCGGGACCGCTTTGCGAGCTCTGGTGGTGGCTCCGAAAGCCCCACTGGGAAGACTTCGAGTTCGAAGGTCCCGGCGCGAAGGAGTGGCGTCGCCGTCATGCGTCATCATTTTTGGCGCAGTTTGGGACGGTCGCTCTTGTTGGTGCTCTAGGATCGCTGGCTTTCGCTTCGAAGGGCAGTAGCGACGGCCTTAGCGATTTTGTGGACCATGCGGTGCGTACTCGATCTTCTTCTAGGATGCCTTTCCGTCATCGTGCTAAGACCGGATTGTGTTCAGGGGCATTTCGTCAAGGATGTTCAGAGTTGGCTTGTTCAGCTGCTTGCCGTGTAAATTGCAGCGTAAAATCTTATCTTGTATACGTAATCGTGATGCGAAACAATGATTCTTGATGGTCTCTCTGACCGTTGTATGGAACTCTCGATGAGGTGAGCGGCCTTGATTCTGCCGGGCGCGTACCAAGTGGCCCTCTTTGAGGTTTTGCGTTCAAGATAAGACGGTCACTGGACAATTTTTTGAATTCAGGGTGAAAGTGCTGCTTCATGGGACGGATATTAGTAGGGTTGTTAGTATACTATCATGCCCAACGAAATGAAAGCGCTCAGGGATATGAAAATTACATTTCCTGCCACTGGCACAACTACTCTTTGTCCGTAGTAATTTTGGCAGATTTCATTAGAGTAATACTATCGCAACTTCCACAAATCAGAGGGATCCCTCAATAAAATCTGGGGATCAGTTGTGGAACCATGAGGATTTTAGGTGTTACTTATTCGTTCTGATACACTCATGCAAGCGGTGTACACCAAAATTCACCAGACGGTCCACCAAATCCACTCGAACGTAAATAGAAGGATTTGGACAGACTGTACAGTATATGTATTGCCCCGTCAAGACGGAAAATGATGTGGAGCGCGATAACAAAGCAAGGCATCGTCTCGAATACTCAAACTCGGCTACGATCAAACGCATCCTGGCGGTTTGCATTGTATTTCGACTTGAAATGTTACGTTGAAATGTTACGGTATACTTGTCGTCATCGATCTTGTGTGTGTGGCGAGAGTTGACGAACGGATCCAAGCGCTAGCGTTACTCGGGCCAGTTTCAGGCACACGTGATGAATACCAGAAGTCACGTTTCTCGGCGTCGATAACCCCACGTAACTTACTTGATACTCCGGCATCCACCCCCTACAGTATTTGATCATTTGGATTTCGAAATGGACGACAGGTTCATCCCTGTTACCATCGTAGCGGTGCCGACATCATGCCATCACCGCCTCACCCTTCGTCACTTCCCTTACTTCGCCCTGCATAACTTTGCAGAGTAGCACAAAGCATTACACACAGGGCTTCTGCAAATTTGTCCAGCGGTAATCGGCATTAAATTAGGCGCACTCTGCAACCTTACTGTATATATAATCAGGGCATCTCGACTGTTCTCTTCCTTCCCCCACTCTCACCAACGATTTATGGCTCACAAAACTAATCCCGGGTTCAACGTTGCCATCGTCGGCGCCGGGTGGGACTTTCCCATTTGTATCAAATCCGAGCTTACTTCAAATTTACAGCTTTGGGGGCCTTGCAGTCGCCATCGCCCTCAAAACCAAATGGGGGCTTGATGACTTCGTGGTGAGTCCATGCGCACTGTAACACCACAAAATATCTTGAAAGGGGACACGTCATTCAGATTTATGAACGTGGGGCAGACGTTGGCGGAACATGGAGAGTGAGTCGCCGCAAACGCCGCTTGTTTGTTCTCACGCTGATTCGACGAGGTCATAGGATAACACCTACCCTGCACGTATCTTCACAGGCCTATCAATGAATCTCGATCTTATCCCTCTCCCTTACAGGGCTGTGCATCCGACGTACCTATCCACTTCTACTCCCTCTCCACAGACCTCAAATCAGATTGGACACGCTCCCATGGCACGCAACCGGAAATTCTGGAATATATGCACAAAGTAACAGACAAGTACGGCCTGCGCAAACATTGTCGGTTCCACACGTCGCTGGACAAGGCTGAGTGGGATGCTGCTGCGAACGTGTGGCGCATTGAGACACGCGATGTGCGCACCGGCGAGACGCAGGTGACTCGCGCGACAGCCATCGTATCCGCCATCGGTGTGCTGGTCGTACCGAAATTCCCGAAGTTGCAGGGAATCGAGTCTTTTAAGGGCGAGGTGTTCCATTCGGCGCGCTGGAGGCACGATGTCAATCTGCATGGAAAGCGCGTTGGTGTTCTAGGTAACGGAAGTTCTGCGTACGTTGTTCTTCCCTTTGAACCGCGTAAATGTGTAACTCCTCTTCTCAGGTCGCAGTTTATCCCGATCATATCAAAGGACCCCACTGTCAGCGTCATCAATTTCGCACGCACCAAGATGTGGTTTATACCAGGTGTAAGTTCATTGTTTCCACAAGCGCTCACTTCCTCTAATCTACATAATACAAAGCCACTCATTCCTTACCGGGAATTTACGAAATGGATATTTGCACACATTCCGCTTGTGCAGCGCATTCATCGCTATGTGATTGCAGCTCAAGTACGTTCTGTTCCAATCTTATTTCGTCTTGGTCCCAGTCTGACACGACGTGCAGTACGAGTTGGCCTACCTTGCCTTCAAAGGAAAAGGAAACAATTTCATGGGCAAATATATGACCAAGGTAACTTACGAGCGAGGTCTTTAATCATCTTGTCACTTATGCGTCGACCGGGCCAGACTGCAAGGGATTATACTGAGAAAATCGCCCCTCAGAAATATCATCACCTCATCATTCCGACATATCGTACGTCCTCGACCCTTTACGAGCACCTCACCGGTGTGAACACTTTCCAGCACTCGGATGCAGGCGCTTGGTGCGCGATCAAGGCTATCTTGAATCGTTGAGCCGTCCGAATGTTCGCCTCACTTTTGACCACATCAAACACGTCGAATCAGACGGTATCGTCACGGAGACCGGTTTGTCTGTTTTGCTTACAGGGCGACAATGTTTGACGTATTTGACGTAACCAGGAGAAAAGGTCAACGTCGACGTAATAATATACGGTACAGGCTTCGTGACAGTACGTACTGTTTGGTTGTGCCAACGCACTCTGACCCGAGCGCACCTTTGACAGGACGATTATCCTTTGAATCTGCACGGTACAAGGGGCACATTGAAAGAATACAATGATGCACATGGCGGGCCGACAGCGTACCTAGGCACCACCGTCCCTGGTTTCCCAAATTTCTTCATGATGCAAGGCAAGTTGTTACCGTCGCCATCAATCGTTTTTCTTTATCACTGACACTGCCTCGTCCCGTTGGATCAGGTCCTAACACGACTACCGGCCACACATCCGTCATCTTCTCCGAAGAGTCCCAAATCCCACACATTCTCCAGCTCCTCGCGCCCGTACGCTCCGGAGCGCTCACGAGCGTAGTTCCCACGGAGGTGGCGACGGACAAGTACAACGACATGCTGCAGGAGCGACTTGACAATTCAGTCTGGACGCAGTGCGCGTCGTGGTACCGCACCGGCGCGCGGGGCCGCATCTTCAGCACATTCCCGGGCCCTCTCGTCCTGCTCTGGTGGTGGCTGCGGAAGCCGCGGTGGGACGAGTTTGAGGTCGAAGGTCCGGGCGCGGACGCGTGGCGTCGGCGTCATGGGTCGTGGGCACGCAAGGTCCGGGCGGTGACGCTTACTCTAGTCGCGGCGCTGGGATTGCTCGCGCTTGTTGCGTACCGCAAGGGCATGGGCGTCGACGAATTGGCTGGCGAGGCGGTGCGTATGTGGACTACCTTTTGGGACTGGCTCGGCCTTGGTGCTGGGAACAGCCTGGTGCAGGGAAGTGCCTTCAGGGGTGTCTGGGATGGCCTGCTCGGTCTGCTTCCGCAGCGAGCGGCAGTGTTGTCCTCGTAACCGCAATATCGTCCTTATTTGAGTAATCTTGGATATATTCTTGTAACTGATCTTCTTGGACGTGTAAAAATGGTCAGAAAAGTCTCTCTGTTATCCAGATTTGGCTAGTGTTATCGACGCGCCTCGAAATGGTCCCTAGTGGGAGTATGTACAACAGATCGGCGCTTCCAGACTTGCTTCCAGATCGACGCTTCCAGATCGACGCTTCTAGCACCTGGAGTGCTCAGGTCTTCGCTTATTAACTACGGAAGTCGACGCAATTAGTATGCACCAACCCTCGTATAGTACTAACTTACCTGTAGGCCAGCTTTATTATTGTTGTTTCTTGTCATTAAGGCCTGTTGCAAAATTCCGGAGTGGTTTATGAACAAGCTCCTTACAGTAAGGTGATTGCGACGTCGTTTGTTTGTATAAAAGAGCTATCCAACTTTCCCGCTATCAGACGATTGGATGGCGGAGGGGTCCCGACAAGACCTCGCTGATGGGGTTCACATGGGGTCGGCAAGTGCAGCTGGGCCCTCGAAAAGGGTTTGCCCGTTTTAGCTGCCCGGAGTGTGTACAGTGCCAATGCCAGGCTGGCTGGCTAACTTGAAGCCAAGCAGGGAGCCCCTCCTCCCCACTCACGTTCACCCACTTGCAACCAGTCTACCAGGGGGCGCACCGTGCTGCCATGCTACTAGCCAACTCCCCTGGTCAGGTCATAAGACTACCAAACCCTGATTTCGTTATTTTTCGTGTTTTATATATATTTGCACAAGTAAATACAAAATACAAATAGATGAAAATAATGTATAAACAATGCATCCACCCTTCCTAAACCCCAAAATTGATTTGCTTCTCACACTGATAATTGTTCCAAAATTCTAGAAGAGGGTTCTAACTTTCTGATGTTATAAGACAATGGTTTAATGTATCGTGAAAGTTAGTAGTCAAAATTATTATAAGACTCCTTATAATCCAATTATAATTATACTTATGTCTTATAATATTTTATAGTTATTTGCAGTCCTTTATACAAACAAAAAACACTTGCTTAACCTTAACATCGCTGTTATATGTCAGAATAGTTATCATAAGCCGGTCGATTATAAACCGCTCCGAAATTGTGCTATGTCACCCCCATCCAGAAATGTACACATGAAAAAGGGTGTGTGATCCCATTTCTGGCCCAGTTATGTGGGAGGGGGGAACAGGTGAATAGATAGCATCTTCGCACCAGATGCGCACAGGGTGTCCTCGATGCCCGCAATCTTTGAAAAAAATAGTAAAAAGCGAAGGTCGGATGTGCCTAGTCCCTGGCCAACCATGCGAAGCCGATTTCGCCTGGGCACCCGATGCCCTCAGGTGAAAACGAGCCTTGAAACGAGACCAAGGGATAGCACGAAATCATCCTTGCTTCTGGAGGATCCAGAGTGCCACTGTGAATGAGTGGCCACAGTCAACACAGCAGCCGAGGTTCAGTACATTCAGTGTCATACCCCTCTAGTTTAGATTAAATCGAGGCGAGAACAAGGGTGAGAACAGCGGGCGCTGGTCAACAAGTGGCTACGTGTCCACGTGATGATACTGGGATACCCCAATATCCCGTGTGTGATGCAGCTTGATGCTCCACAAGAACAATCGCATGACTTGAAGCAATCTCCATAGCATACCACTTGGTGTGCACAAAGGCCGAGAGCTCCTTCCAGTTGATGGTTCGCTGCAGAGAAAAACCTGGCCATTACACGAAAACCTGAACGTTATGAACTTGGTCATCATCGACTCGTCGGGCAGTTTTCATACTTGCTGTGAGCTCGAAGAGATTGATACTGCGCCTTTTGGGTAAGGCAAGTGGGTTCCGGTGACCTTAATTATAAATGACCGTTCTCCGTCGACGTTCGTCGTTGGTGCAAGGTGGCGTGCGATCCTACTACAGCAAGGCTATAGGTTAAACTCTGATCAGTACTCCAAGTCCATTCGCGCCTTGCGCCTACCTTCTGCGTCAGATCACACGACGCAATGTTGTTGTCACACCGCAACGAAGAAGTGGAGAAGCCGACGGGAGTTTCCTAAACGACCAAGGTGTTGAAGCCGTTGGAAGGGAAAAAAAAATTGAAGGGAAAATTGCCCGCTCAACCAGTCGACCTATGCTAAATACGTTTTGTGAAAATCACAGTGTTTTAAGAACCCTAGAATGTCAACTGGGTAAAGTAGTCATGCACACCGTCAAGCAGACCGATGGTGAAATTGGTGAAACCCCAGCCACAGAATGGACGGTGGAGACTAAGTCAACCGGAAATGAGGACCCCGGAAGTGAGGGTATGGAGGTTAACTACTTAACGGAGGGTTACAGTGAGAGAATTGAAGATTATCCCCCTGTGGGGACCGAAAAAGATAATATAACTACATCCAAGCCCGCCTCAACTGGCGGGCTTGCACGGGGAAGGCTGGTGTGCTGGCAGCACATGATTATATTGTAACGAATCGGAGGTAGTCACGGTCAAGGTCATGGCAGAGGCACACAACCTTTGCATAGACTCCAAGGTCATGGGGGATCGTTGTCTGGACCGCGTCCTGAGGATATATTGGTTGGTGCCTTGATCTTGATTAATTGATTGTTGGAACTGACGTGGAGTTTACCTCGGCTGCCCTCCTGATACTCGCTGCTAGCTCTTCCATGCAATCACATGGTAGTGCTGGGATTTAATCAGCGCTCGTGTCTTGGCTCGTGTCGTGGTTGGGAAGTTGGGAATACGTAGTATACGAGCACCCATTCTGCGTAGCGATTGGGTCATACCTATATGTCTATTCAAGATGCGGGTGCACATCCAGGTTTTTCCGATGGTTCTTCTGATAGGATCATATATCTTGGTTTACGGAAGATGCAGGGCAGGTCTGGCTCCGTTCAAACATCGGACCCATCCATTAACCCCCCAGACGCAGAATAACGCACGTTTGTGACCCCAAACCTTCACAGCCAGAGGGTTCTTCGCCTATCCCGTTGCACCCCGAGTTGAGTTACGCGAGAGAACGACCCCCACGAGGGTAGCACGTGCGCATAGCTTGTTCTACATACGTATACCTCGTCGATGAACTGAGCGTATCCCCTAATTATCTCAAAAAGGGGCAATCGTGCTGCATCTAAGCCTCGACGAAAGGCAGTCTCAAATTATACGTGTGAAAGTTACGTAGCGGAGCACGGTCTCAGGCCAGATAAGGACTAGAGAGTTCAAACGTTCGAAGAGTGCATAGTCAGAGTAATAGCCTCGCTCGGTCCCCTGAGTTCGGAGTCTGTTGCATTCCTTCGCGTGGGAAGGAGAAGAACAATTGCGTTATTGATAGATAAAGTTATACCTACCATTTGGAGAGAGTGAGGGGAGAAGATGTGGGCGGCGGGTCTGGAATGGAAAGCGAGACATACCGAGAAAGGAGGTGTGGAATTGCAGAGAGTTGCGGGCCATACCTGGATGTATGCGCGCTTTAGTGGCGAAACACCAACGAGGGAAGACAGAGTGGGCACTACCGTGCTGCATTATCGTAGAGTTCGAAGAGGGGAATGGCGAGGAGTTTCATGTTTTTGGGAACGGCAAGAACCTCTGCGGAGTAAGAAAACATGTAGGTGTGCCTCGTGATGCGAAGGGTCGGGCAGGGACGTACTGCGCTCCGGCATTTGCACAAGGAAGAGCTTCTTGCATTCTTTAGGTTTGGTAATATGGGCAGGCACAAATGGATACTACGCGCCCGTGAGGGAGGGAGAGCATTCTATGACAAACGGCGGGAATCGAGACGAACATCACTCACCATGAACGTTTCAAAGTTGGGCCGCCACCATTGAGCAAGACAGTCGCCAATTTCCCAGTCATTGTCGATTCCATGGGATGCATTGAATTGGCGGGAGTCGCTCGGAGGAGCCAAGCGCTCGTCCAGACGACGCTTGAGTCCCTCGAGTTCATCCTCGCCTGGCTTTAGGTAGTCCCCGGGACTTGGGAAGATGAGTACGAGAGTGAAAAAAAAATAGGATGAACGCATACAGCTTGAAAAACGCGTTGGCAATTTGGAGCATGAGGATATGTGGGTGACCGTGGTCATGGACGACGAGAACGCCCTCCACGGTGCGACGCATGCCAAAGTCTTCATAATTGTTTTGAAGACGCTGTAGACGAGCGGAGACAGACGGATCTTCCTCGGGTTGCGCCTCCTTGGTACTGCGGATCGCATGAGCAGGTCAGGTGTTTTCGTACTTGCCGAGGACGTAAAGAAGCCAGGGCGTATGATTTGGACAAACACACACCTAAAGGTAAAGTTGGAGAGTGGATAACTAGAAAACGTCGGTATATAATTTTACAATGATAAAATGGGCGCATACAGGGCAATTGTGTTTGACATTGGGTATCGTGGCAATGGTGAGCTGGTGAGGGAGGGAGCGGCAAACGCCGTTAAAAAATTAATTTCACAAGTGATCGGGGTCAAGGTCGAGTCGACATTTGAACGAATTTGGTTGTATAAGTTACCTCCTGCCAATGTCCAATACAACTCTCTTGGTAATTACCTTCTCTCAACGGCGACTTGCAAGCGCATTCCCCCTTTCATCGGTCTGATGCCGCCATCCATTGCAAGCGAGGCGTCGTCTGATGGGCACACGTTTGTCCCGGTAAATGAAGACGCAAACACTGTCGGAGTAGCACGCAACCATGACGTCTCTCCTCGCGACCCTCAACGTCTCGTTGTGCCAGTATTTCTCCACTACTCTGGCTCACCCCTGTCACGGGCTGGGTGCGTTCGTTTTGACTCTAGACTACTTATTGTCCCTTCTCATTTCATCTCTACCCCGCCTTCCCCCTAATCTCCTATACACCGTATCTTTCATCTTCTGACTGTATTCAACATTAGCCTCCTCAACCCCCACGCAAATTCCGCGAGCCTGGTCTCCGGAAGCATCCCTGCTCGTCACTCTAAGAATGACATTCGCACGCATACCATGCAGTTGTCGGGTGTCCCTCTTTCTTTCTCGCGGCCCTCCTTGTCAGGTAGCGTGCACTCTCGACCTCCCACACCCCTCGTGCCCGACTTTGAGGCCCTTATGACGCGCCATGTGGAGACCAGCACACCCGCATTCATCTTTCCACCACCATCAGAGTCTGTACGCTCCCTCCCACTGGAGCAACCCCGGGAGCGCACCGGGACTCCCTCCTCGTCTTCGCTTTATCTGGCAGAGTCCACATCGACCCTCGACGCCCGGCCATCTCACCCTCCTCCACAATCGAACTTGAGCATTCTCATGGCCCAACACGGCAGCCGCAGCCCGTCACGGGAACGTGCTGACGAGGAAGAGGACGACATTCATACACCAGTTGTGTCACAACTCACTCCCCCCCTGCACCAGCTACAGAGAGAGCAACAGCAAGAACAACAAGGACGTCAACAGTATACGCCGCCGCTGCGTTCCATGACTCCACTTCTTCGATCCCTCACGGAACGCACCCCGCTCCTTCCATCCTCTTTTCATACCACGCACTACGCCCCACGCAAGTGGGTTTCCCGTGTGAAATCAATCGCTGCACAGGCTGCGCGCCCTGTTCCCGCTGTCATCCTTGGACTACTACTCAACGTACTTGATGGGATATCATGTGCGCCTGTGTTTCGCTAATTACTGTTGTCGTCTCATTAGTGCTCTGCTGATCTGTATCACGTGACATACAGACGGTATGATCATCTTCCCTGCCACTGGTGTGTTTGTGGACCTTGGTGCAATGGGCGTGTCCATGTTCTTTGTTTCGTACGTCACAGTCCCTACCTTTCGTCCATTTATTCACTACGGCGTTTAGTACTATCGTCTCTCAACTTGTCTATTCGGCAGGCGCATCTGGTTTCGCAGGCGCAAATGGCAGCATGATGATTGAGGTGGTGGTACGTCATACTCACCTATACACCAGTAACAAAGCGCACACACGCCACCCAAATAGCCTTTCTTTCATATCATGGCTACTCGCATTGCCCAGGAATTAGGAGATAACAAAAAGGACGAGATTGTAGCTACCACACTAGTGGCGTTTGCGTTTTCAAGTATCCTGACAGGTATGGCATATCAGTGCAGATATCGATGGACCTGCGTGTTCAACAGGCTTTCTAGGTTTTACGTTCTTCCTTCTCGGTTTTTTCCGACTAGGCTCTCTCATCGGCTTCTTCCCGCGGCACATCCTCGTTGGTTGTATTGGCGGCGTCGGCGTGTTTCTTATTATAACCGGTCTCAACGTTGCGACGCGTCTGCAGGATGATGAGTTCTCTCTCTCGCTGGACATCCTATTTTTCTTTTTACGGGGATCAAATTTCGCTCTCTGGGCTCCCGCCTTTGTCCTCGCAACACTTCTGAGGGTAATCACGTCACGGTGGCATCATCAACTCATACTTCCGACTTGTACGCTTTTCTTTCTCTCGATGGAGGCCGAGCGAGAATGCTCACCTGTTTCTTTCGACCGGTCATCGTGCAGATTTTTTGATCATACCGGCTCTATTTTACATCGTTGTTCTGAGCGCAGGACTTGACCTAGATCTCCTCAGGAGAGAGCGGTGGCTATTTCAGGTTGCGAGGAGCGAAGAAAAGTGGTACCAATTTTATACCTACTTTGGTAGGTTCCCTGTTATTCCATGATGATAGCTTAACCTGACAGATGCTAGATCTCACAAAGACAAGATGGGGTCCGTTATGGGCTACGCTGCCCACGCAGTTTGCGTTGCTATTTTTCAACGTCTTGCACCCCCCTTTGAATGTCCCGGCGCTTGGTGCGTGTTTCGCGCTGCGCAGACGTGCGCGTCGCTGGCGGTTGGGCTGATGATGCACCTTGCAGCCGTATCCCTCGACTGTGACGTCGACACAAACAAAGAACTCATCGCGCACGGCTACTCGAATTTTCTGGCTGGCATAGTTGGTACAGTGCCTAATTATCTTGTTTACGTCAATACGTTGCTGTACGTGGTTGTTATGTCGTTTTCGCGATTGACTGATGAAGCTCACTTAGGTTCTATCGCGTGGGGGGTACCACGCGACTATCTGGTCTTATGCTAGCTGGGGCAACTATTGCGGTGTTACTCGCTGGCACAGGTCCCATCGCATATATCCGTGAGTTCAATCGCGTCGAGTAACCAGAGGGGTAGCTTACAAGAATGCGGGCCAGCGGTCATGGTTGTCAGTGCGCTCATCTTTGTGCTGGGGATCGATCTTGTCAAAGAGGCACTTTGGGACACGCGCCACCGTGTGAGCAAACCAGAATACATCACTATTGCGAGCATCATGGTCGCGATGACTGCCTGGGACTTCGTCATCGGTGTTCTGTTTGGGATCATCATTAGCTGTGAGCTCGTCCCACCAGCTGTCCTGTATACACAACGTTGACATTTGACATGCTGCAGGCCTTTTCTTTGTCGTGCAAAATTCACAACGCCGCAGCATCCGCGTCATGCACACGGGAGAAGCGACACTATCGACAGTGCGTCGGCCAAATGCGCATCGCGCGTACCTTCGCGAGGTTTCAGGACAGACGACTGTTCTGCACCTCCAGGGCTTTCTCTTCTTTGGCACTATCACGCATGTCGAGGAGACGATTCGCACGCTCGTTGCAGAGCCTGCATGGGTACATACTCCAGTTCGTTTCATTGTGCTGGACTTTGCGCTCGTCCTTGGCGTCGACCTCTCTGCGGCCGAGGCTTTTGTTCGCGTGCAGCGCCTTCTCTCAGGGCGCAAGGTCGTGCTCGTTATATGCGGCGCCGGTGACGGAAAGGTTCTAAGCGCATTGGACAGCGTGGGCCTATTTGAACTGCCAGATGTGGAGCTATTTACAACTTTTAACGACGCGATGGAGTGTAAGTTCGCCTGTTCCCGGCACCAATAGCACCACTGAACCTTGATGCAGGGACCGAGAACGTGTATTTACGCGCTTGGTTTGACGCTAATGGTGCGGAGACGAAACCCATCTGTGAGAGTTCCTCGAGCGGTCCTCATTTGTGTGTTCGCTGACGATGACCGAGCAGCGCTTCCTGGCCGCCAGGACAGTGTATGCATGGATCTACAACAATCTCTGCCGCATTCGCCCAGGCGTGCACAGCTACGTGATGCGGGATGGCGCACCATGGCGAAACGTACGTCTATCTCGTCCCCACAACGCCCAATCACGGCTCACCCCTCATCTTCCACAGACGACAACAAACGCCAGACCGGCCCACCCACCGCACCAAAAGAGCCCCTCAACACGCTTGAGCAAGCTTTCTTACCGTACACCACGGACCGCACGATGCTCGAGCAGCTTGCTTCCTACTTTGAGTCCATTACTGTGCCTGAAGGACACGTGCTCTGGAAGCAGGGTGAGCCAGCAGACGGGTTGTATGTAGTTGGAGCAGGCGTGCTGCGCGCGACGTACCGCTTCGCGGCGCATACCCCTGCTATCGAAGAATCTATGGTCCCGGGCACGCTCGCAGGCGAACTGTCGGGCCTTGCGGGGCTCGCCCGCAACGCGACCGTTGTCGCGGAGCGCCCCGCGGTGGTGTGGCGCTTAAGCGTGGATGCGTTGCGCCGGCTCGAAGCGGAGCGCCCAGACCTTGCGCGCGCATTCACGGCTCTCGTTTTGAAAGGTGCGGTATTATTTTTTTCACGTCCATGTGGCTGAACATAAACTAACGGCTGTATGCGGTCCCGTGTTTTTGCAGCCGCAAAACTGGACTTTGATATTTTGCTCTCTGCTGTTGCAACAAGACCATGAACGAACGACATGTGTGGGAAGACAGAAAAACGAAACGAATCTCGACTAAATCAACTGGGCTGCTATCATATTCTTCTCCTTTATCGCCATTTGGTTTGAATTATCTATCTTTATAGACTAGTCATTACTGTTGTTGTGCCGCTGAAGTTTGTACTTGTGCTGTCCTCAACATGATGTTCCTTTACGTTCATATCGTCTCAAAGCACCAACTTTTGAACCCAAACCAAATTCACTCGCGGCGACTATTGTTCTCCGCCTAGGGATTGGCGCACCATTTGGGGTCATTCAACGATCTTCGCGCTTCCCTCGTGGCGTGACTCGTGACTTCCATGAGCAAGCGTTGCGCCTTAGACAACACTACTGGCGCGATGCCGCGCACATGCGCATGAAGAGTTGGACTCGCATGTGCAGTGCGGTGCCAGTGGTGGTGCGTCGACTGTTGTCATATGTGTGGGGGTGTGGACGTTGCACAGAGTCATCCTTTTTTTTTTGAAACCATTTAGCAAGTCCTAGACCAGCCATACATAAAGCTATGTTGCCCTAGTGACATCCAAAGCATCACTCAGGCGCACGCACGAGACGCGTGCTACATTAGCGCCCATATGGCAGCAACACCAAGGCAAATTGCGCTGTCCCCAACTTCTTGAGGACAAATTCAACGTTAAGCGCCGCGAGTGTCATTTTGGGAGGGCACGGAGTGCCTCGCTGTACATGCTTGCCAAATAGTATCACAATACAAGACATGCATGCGCAGCAATCCACGAGTAATCAGCGTGGTACGACGAGTATCGTGGACAAGGGCAAGCTATCCCCCCGCTTCATATCCAAGTGAGCCACGTACTGGTATTGACCTTACCCAATGGCTACCACCAATGGTTCTTCCACCTGGTGGTCACGGTCTGGCGACAATGTCCTGTCAAATTCTACGAACACTCCTCAGAGTAACGGACCGGGCATCTCACCGAGCAGCCAATGGGACTGGGTTGGAAAGTGGATCTCCTTATTCGAGTTCCATTTGGAGGTGGTATGGCTCCGCAGTTGAGCTCCGTGAGCATACCGCGGGCGCGAGCTCCGCGGCTGGTTCGGACCAACTATCGTGGGTGCGGGGACCCCATCCGGCACCCAGTCGACCCTTCACTAGCTTCACTCCCCAAACAACAGCCTCAAAGAGTTCGCAACCCGCGGCTGATGCCGATGCGGAATAGGATGCACGGTATCGAACTGACTCGGACCCGGTGTGTGCTCCGCTTCTTCAGCCGCAGCCCCACAAAGATACAAGCCGACCACATGATCCTTCCGCCCCCGCCTTATCGTCCTCTAAGTCGGCCAGTCTACTTGCACCGAAAGGTTATCACTCGGCGTAGTGGCGCCATCCCTGGTCTCATGGGGTCATCACGGTCCATGCCATTGAATGGGCGACCTCGTGCCAGTGCGGCAGCTAGCTCTCCCGCTTCTAAGAAGATACCGAGGCCATCAAAGCTCCGAGTGACCAATGGTGGTGCTTCTGTTGAGCCTTCATACCCCCAAGCCGAGGCCCGCCTCACGGAACGAACCCGAACAGATCCGGATCCCGGAACGTCGATCTCCCGAGTTCAGCACAAACGCTCGTTGGGCAGCATGTCCATCACCCTCCGCCCCTGAAGGATCTGCCAACATTCGGGCGGTCATTAGCACCCAGCACTCGGAGTGACTGAGACATCATCCAGACGGACACAGGATGCGGCATCGAGCGGACCCCATGCACTCTGCGGAAGACCCCTTCCCGAAGTACCGGTCTTTTCAACGAAAGCCAAGAAACCGCGCCCCCCGATGGAAGTCATGATCCCTTGAACAGACAGACGGCGCCAAATGGGGCATCCTCTTTTCTGGTAAGTCATTTTATTGCAATAGAACCTCCCTCCCTCCACCAGTTATCATCTTAAACCCCCACGACCAGTTGCGCTTACTATACCCAATAGGCCGCAGATCACTCCGTAGTGACTTCCTTTCCTATCGTCGAACACCACCCCCAAACTCCTCAGAAGGCCGTTGCCACCCGATCGGATTCACCCAGCCTCCCTCGAGTAGACTGGTCCAGTTCGGAGTATAGCCATGGCACCAGCGAATCTCGCGAATCCGAATCTCCAGACTCAGGAGTAGCCATCTGCAGAACAGCAGTCACAGAAACCTCGCTCACCCCGCCTCCTCTCGCGTACTTACGTCCCACCAGCAATATTGTGAGAGGGAAATCATCGAACAACAGTCTAGCAGCACCTATCGTGGAAGAAGGAAGACGTCGCCCTCCTAGACCAACTAGGATAGAGACGCAACAAAGTAGCAGACAAACCGGAAGTACGTCCAGCAGCCGCAGTAGGAAACCAGGTATGTCTACCCGATGGTTTGTCGCACTGCTGTCTCACTGATCCCCTCGTGAGACTCCCAGAGTACTTGTACGTCAAACCAACTTGAAGGTCTGGAACCCATTTTGTCTCTACGGCCACGGGCAGTGGCAGTGTGAATGACATGCCACCACCAGCCTATGAAATCGCAGTGACGCAAACAACCCCTGTGGCAGAAGAAAGACCCTCGGGCATAGGCATCGAGGGGTGGAGGACTCCACCTATCGCGCAGACTCGGAGTAACGCACCCATCCAAACCCAGCCTGATCACCTCGAATTTCAACATCCGTTGGGCTCTACCCAACATTACCCGTCTAGAAACCCTTCCAATGAGACAATCCTGAGTAGTAATGCAGCGCACATGCAGGCAGTTCAGGCAGCGTCGGCTCTACACGAGCGAGAGGAGGAAGGCGGACGGTTAGCAACAGTAGGACGAACAGGAACTGCGCCGTTCAAACAGCCACCAGTACAGCCGAAGCAGAATGGAAACGTGATCAATATATTCTGTAGTTGTTACAACCGAGGTGCGTCCCCTGGTCAATATAAACGCTTCAGTATACTATGGTTGCCCAAGGCCAATTGGTCGACCTTTGGAATAACCAACGGGGTTATGCCGCCCAGATGTTGCCATAACGGTTGGAAGACACTGCGGTGATGGCACTATCAGGTGGGAACAAAGCCGCAAGGCCAGCTATGTCGAGACGAGGGCAGACATCCGAGTCATTCACCGGTTCAGCATGTGCAAGGCCCCTACCCGTTAATTCCAATTGATCTCGATCTTGGCCAGGACTGTTTGAGACTATATCTATGACTACTTATCATCGAGTGGTGGCATCGTTATGATGTCGCCGCACGATCTTCGTCGCCCATGGGGTAATAACAGGTGTAGCATAACACTGTCCTCGACGCCAGTGATGTCTGCCGAGGTATCACACACAAAACTAGAATCGGAATATGCCGCCTACCTAACGTCAAACGTTGCATGATCGGATGCGAGAGCCCACATGACTCATGAGGGAAAAATGGGGTGACATTGAGCTGTTTAATATTGGTTCACGGGATACCAGCTACAGTATAATTTAAAGGCACGATGTATGAGTCGCATTCGATCCCGATCGACTGCAGACGGCACATGCAATGCCTCAAGCGCAAAAGAGATACTGGGTTGTCAAACTAGATCGGCGTGAGCCTCTGTCAGCATCTTCGCTTGTGCGCTAGAAGAGAGAAAAGAAGCTACTGACACGCTACTGTACAGTAATCGCATGGCTGCTAGACTGTGCTAGTGGCTGCGGTGCTAACCTAATGTACACCACGGTGCCCAGCAGAACATCTGTACCGAGGATGGGATGCGAATAAGCCCATATTCCAGAGCCCAGCCGATGTCAATTGAAGTGTGAGGAGCGTAAGAATATTGGGAACGACGCTAGATAGTCGCTAGCCTGAGCTATCCTCTTGGGCTCGATTCGTCACGGCCTCTCTACCACGCTGCGAGAAAGGCTTGTCCAATCACCCGCCTACCCGTTCTTACCTCGTTACTTGCTCTAGTGACTAGCTCTGGTGACTTTCCAGACAGTTTCAGTTCTGGATTACTCGAGGGAGAGCGATACGCAGGCACCCAAATATCCTGGGAAACTTGTTTGACCGCACATGACGGCCAGGATCATCCCTCTTGCCAGAGTCCTGTGCCCGAGTGAAGCATACGTACAGTCATGGGCCGGTCAGTGAGCCAGCCGAATTTCTTTGGCCTCGGAAAAACTAGATATGATTCTTTGTTTCAAAAAAGCATGGCAGTGGCCTTTTATAGTTATGAGTAAATAGATTACTGACTACCATCAGTCAGATATAGGGGGGATTTGCGTCGATTTAAGGATCTGTAGAAAGTCCATTATCGAGTGGTGAACCAAGTAGCGAACGCCTCAGTGAGCCGGTCACATCACACCTGAAGATTTCGAAATTAGCTGGTTGTGGAAGTGGGGCTAACTATCTACAGTAATACAGTATTGAATGTTGAACTACGGCTCACTCGCTTGCTCATTTGGAGGCTTGGGGTGACTTGGATGTTAAAACCCAAATGGAGCACTTCAAGACTGCACTGTGACAGTTATAAGTTACTCTGGTAGACTAAGCCTAGTTTAGACTGAATTCGGGTCTGTCCGAGTCAAGGTCCGAGTTCAATTAGTTCAATTTGCGGGTGAACCCTTATACTGACTTGCTGTACCGTATGATATTGATCAACTGCTCGCCGAACCGACACTGTGAACCCGCGATGACGATGAGTCTATCAGTTACTTGGGATGGGCCCTTTGGATGGGCCTCGCCCCTCCGCGCTTGTTGTCGCTACGTGCGACGGCTCGCTGCATGATTCGGATTATTTACGCGGCTCCGAGTCACTAAAATAGATGTTACGTCATTCCGCCGGGCCGGAACCGTCGTGGATGATTTATTATATACAATTCTCATTATCAGACCACCGTAGTCATAGGTCCTTCACCCTGACGCTGCAAAGGTAGTCTTTACTCGGTGTTGCCCCTAGCTCTATTCTCTGGGACAGGTCGCTACAAAACGCACATTACTAGTTTCGCGCGCTGCTATAGTTTTCCGTGTAAGTATTCTTGGTCAGTTGGTCTTGCCACAGCAAACCATTTTCTCATCATACTCAATACAGTATAGACGGAATTCACTATCCCACGGCTAATGTCAGGCTAGCCGAGCGCTAGCTGACAGGCCAAGCTCACCCTTTCCGACCGGACGTTTTACTGTATATAAACTTTCATATACCGACTGCGGAAGGGTTTACCCTCCTCTTTTCATGCCGTTAATGACCCAGAGTTCAAGCCACGACGAGATGACCATTCCCATGACCGACTCCAACCTTCCACTTATCAGTCGAGCTGAAGACCGTGTTCGACGCGGCCAGGGTAATATTTGTACGTTATATATGCACCTAAAATGACTCTAAAATGCAATGTCACAAAGCAGGCCCAAGTGTCGCAACCATAACGTCTGGATGTACACCTGTCCCTCCGACGCTTCATGGTTGCACAGAGGAGAGAAGCCCTGTCTCACCCCTCGAACTGGAGCCCAGTGCTCCCCCCTTTAGTTCTGGGTCCACCGTTTCCCGTTTCATGGACCGACTTGGGGTCAATGCGCCTAGTTTGTCGTCGCTGCGTACGATTCCCAGCTGGAGGAGCAGCCCTAATCCCGATGCAAACAAAATATACGCCAAATTTCATATTCAATACAGCAGTGAGGAGTCTGATACTCCAAGTCAACCCCACTCGCGCGGCGCAAGACCTCACCACCCGTCGGTAGGCAGCCTGCAGCACCAATATCTTCGCCACCGCCGCCAGAATAGACGTTTAACGAACCAGAATGGTGGACATGGTCCTCTGCACCCCTCCGTTCCCCCATCGAACCTTCTCGAGCACTTTTCGCACTCAACAATGAGGAGACACGCCGATCCAAGTACCAGCTCTAGCAGCTCACTTAGCACACAGCCATCATCATCCCTTGACAGCCACGTTCTATTTCCGTCTACCTCGGAAGAATCATATCCGTCTCCATACTCAGCCGACGCTCTTGCTGTTTTTCACCCCCCAACAGACAAACGTGGCCTGAGTTTCTTCAAGGGCCGCCGTAGGCACGAAGATATTCTTGAAGACCGAGTCCAGGTTATCTTTGAGGAGGCCACGGACGCGACAAGTACAACCGCTGGTGTTTCATCTGCGCATTCTCTAGCTAAGCGCCGCGGCCGCATTGGTCGCCTGAGGCGACGCGTTAGAGCTCTTGCGGAATCCATGTCGCCCCCCAGATCCAAAACCTCAACTAAGTTCAGTAACGAGCGCCGGTCTCCCCATCTTAACGACTACGACTCCGAGGAGCACGACATTCCATGCCTTGCATATATTTCGTGTATTTGGTAACCTTGGCGCGTTGGCGGGTTTTTAGCTGATTTTAGTGACGTTATGTAAGCGATGCTTCACGAATGAAATAATTTTGAAGTTTAAATCCTCCTAGTCAGGATGAGCCTGGCTTGTCTTGTCGTTGCTCAACCCACTCCAATTTTGGGCCCTTGAGGTCGCTTTTGATTCAGTTGCTCCTTGTACTGCCATTCTCACGCTCAAGTGTTTGTGAACAGACCAGCATTGTCTTTAGTATTGTCCACGCTAGCACGGCTTCAGCGTAGACCAAGTTAACCTTTCGAATACCCGACCACTCAGAGCGAGAATCCGCGTACTGTAATGATCCTTATGTCGATTGCTGCTCCAGCTTCTTACATCACCGTTAATTCCCGTGTTGGCATACGGGTGAGTCTGAGGGGTCTTCCGATCCTACGCTTCTTCTGAAATTTAGCCCCGCCCCCCGATGCACGACATGTCTTGCAAGGCACCCGAAAAATCAAGGAACACGTTCTCTCCCGTCCCCTTTCGATAGTAGGGGACCTTGTGAGTCAAAATGCGAACCCACAAGGAGTTCCTTAGGTGTAAACCTGTCAAAAGAGAGCCCACGTCACCCCGGTAACCCCATTTGCATGCGTGAATGTTCTAGGTAAGATTTGTGGAGCCAAAACGCATCCATTGTATCACATTCGCGCCCATGGAACTACATTTTACCATTAATGTTCTCCCACGAGCACATCCGGGAGCTGCACGTATGTGCATGTTCAGGTGTTGTCCGGCATCTGATTTTCTTATAAGGAAACGGGTCACGTGAACTTTGTGTTTCGTTAGCATCCTCTAGGTAATTCGTAATATTTGATTGAGATTTGTCTATTCCCGGGCCTTCTGACTCCCCACATATCAGACACAGCATTGGTGACACCAGGAGCCAGTACCTGTGAATGGCAGCTTTTGCTAATTCTGTTTGCACGTGCCAGTGGGTCGACATCCTTCTGCAATCTGGGTTGGGCGTCGATGCGGGAGACAAGCACGAAACCTCCTCCCTCCATACCACCCTCTCACAGCGCCCGATTTTCAAATACTAAGATAATTGTTTTGAATGTCCTCAGGTTCCATCAGGAAGGAAACTCCGAACCTCTCCAGTCTCTAAGTGTATTTGTCGCTACGGCGTCGATCACTAAGGCTGTGGTATTGGCAGCGGCTGACCATTCCGGTGTACGCTCAGACCGTATGCTGACTCGTCGCAAGGTTTGTTGGCTTACCGTGCTTTCCACGTGCTTTCGTCTCGGAGTACTTATAAGAACATTTTGGAGTTGCGAGCCATCTCTTTGCCCAGTTCCAACAACAACTCATACTCTCCTTACATCTCGGCTCCCGATTTAGCTTTAATTTTTCCCCCCAACGCTCCCTACGCAATCACTTTCTCTCTGCTACTTCATGCTATCGCGCAAAGGCACACTTCTTCACCCAGTAAAGACACACCAAGTGAAGGTTCTGCTCCTTGGAGCAGCGTCGGTAGGAAAGAGTAGCCTATTACTTCGCTTCACCGATCAACAATGGTTGCCTGAAACGCAACCTACCATTGGGGTTGATACCTGGGTAAGTAGGCAGAGTATATTCCCTTCGGCCCGGACTGATTGAGCGCCCAACAGACCCATAAACTGGACATAAAGGGGATGCACGTGAACCTGAGTATCTGGGTGAGCATGAATCGTCATCATTCAGGCCAATGATGTTCAAGGGCGTTACGACAGGATACTTCCGGCGAAGAACGATTCCGTACCATTGTGTCATCTTACTATCGCGGGACACAAGCGATCATCTTAGGTCTGTCATATGGCATTTCCAAGGCTCCGGACTGCGACTAACGTGTACGTGGCATTAGTGTACGACATCTCGGATCGTAAATCGTTTGAAACGATCGAGTGGTGGTTCACAGAGCGTAGCAAACACGCACCAAAGTCTGCAGTGAAGATAATTGTTGGCAATAAGGCGGATAATGTATGTCTTCACTTGGTCTCCACCAGCTCCGACACTGAAAAGGACGCCTCGCAGGAGCATACGCGGCAAATTCCTACAGCCGATGGCGCAGCTTACGCAGCCCGCATGGGAGCTCTGTTCGTAGAGTCGTCGGCGAAAACATCTGCCGGCGTGCGCGAGGTCTTTCGCGATACGCTAGAGCGAGTATTGGAATTGCCTGTCCCGTTCAAGTTGGAACCCACAGAGATGTCCGTTTCATCTGCTGTT
Organism: Lactarius akahatsu; assembly: GCA_021524915.1. Taxonomy (NCBI): domain Eukaryota; kingdom Fungi; phylum Basidiomycota; class Agaricomycetes; order Russulales; family Russulaceae; genus Lactarius; species Lactarius akahatsu. The sequence continues at coordinate 24,861 of JAKELL010000458.1, forward strand.
TCTTCCTGCGCCACATGGCATTCCGAAGAATGGTGATCCAACCATATAACACGTGCCGCTGGGTTCCATTTCCTTGCCCCCCGTTTATAGTACCCTGCCCGGTCTTCTGCATTATTTGCTCGTACAAAAGTTACAAAACATACCATAGTTACATTTAATACTCACTACGATAACCTAACCACACCTCATAATATTGCGACAGAAGGTCCAGACGTAGGGTGCGCCAACCCGTATTCGCAACTATTATCCGGTCTGGTTCAGGCAGAAGGCAGTCTGATCCAAGCTGAATCAATGGAATATTGTTTACATAATAATACCCAGTCGAAGTCCAAACTCAGGCTATTGATTTGACCTTCCAGTTTTCGAGGACACTTCTCTGATACATAGCACGCTTACATCTGAGTTGGGTTATTATTCAAACTTCTGGACGCTCCGACTCCTTACCGGCAGGTTGCCTTCCCAGACTGCACATTCGTTGGCAGTTGTTGCATTGATACCACCACCCCGTCCTTTTGAACACAGGTTGCGGCATACAAGAAACACTGAGACGAAACTCTAAATATTTCTCCTCTGGTCAGCGAAATGACATGGGGCCTAGATTCACCGCTCTGTGCTGAGAGTGATGACCCCTTGGATGACCCTTTTCAAATTGGCGCTACGATTGTGGGCCTTGGGGCTATGACTGCTGCTAGCTTCTTTCTGCCTCAATAAGAATCACAGGAAGCACCAACGTGATAATAAATGCTCGTGCATGATGAAACTTCCTGTCCTGAGGTGCGGCTGTGCTGGTACCACCATAAGTCTTCATTCCTTCTATATGCGGCGATTCTGCTCGAGCAACTGGCCGCTGCTGCCACCCGGCCCACCCCAAACACCGATCATTCGTAATTGAGCAGGGCTTTGTACAGTAAGGCGGCTAGCATCAGCCCGAATGCAACTGTTGCTGTCCCCGGGACTTTTCTGGGTTGGTTTCCCTCGAGCACTTCAACGACCTTTTGGAACAGACTTCATGACCTCAGGCAGACCTCGGGACTAGAGCAGAATTCAATCATAATCACTGCGTGTGGCCTTGCGAACCCCCAATTCGCCACAATTGGCTGTTTTCTCCACGGCCATCAGTTTGTTCGAACAGAAGAGACGCGGCAATAGGCTCGTGTTTACCGGCGACTTTGTGAAGCACGCACCTTTCCATGATTTCATGATTGACAGCGAAGCTTCGGGTGAGCCTTCACGCAACACAGATGTGCCCGAGCCAGACGCCTCGACGCTCTAGCTCCTCTGAATATGGCATTACACATGCAATCCAGTACATGCACGAGCGCTCCCCAAACCCCAAACCATGCCACCAGAGACGTTCTGCATTGACTTACCCCTGATTTCTACTGTTGTAGAAATTGTTTCGTTCCCTATGTACAAACACATGACTCCCATTGAACGATATGGTCGGGTGTAGTTTCAAAACAGATGTGGGCGCCAGAGGACGGGCACTCCAGCAAAACCCTTTCTTGGGGTTTGCCAGTTGGCTTGCCGTAGGATCGAAGGTGTCTTGTCCAAAGTCCGACATAATTCACCCCGGAAGAAGGCGTACTTGTCGCATAAACTTAGACTTGGGCGGGTCCAACAGTTCTCAGCGACGCAATTGGTGGCGTTGCTGTCGGCGGCAGTCGCGGCCCACGTCTATTCTTTTCCTGTAACGTGCTCGTTGCCTTGATTGTTTCATCAGAGGCGCCAAGCCCAATGCTCACGTAAATAACGTAAAATCGGCTGCGGTGACGCCGATGTAATAACATCCACTGCTGTATTTTCTATATAATTCGTACTCATTCTGCTTGAAGATTAATCCCAGTCACTTAACATTTCCTGCATACTCCTCTCCATCACCATGCCGCCCATGCGTTCAAACACACTCAACGATTCGGTCAACATCAAGTTGTTGGTCCTTGGAATAGCATCTGTGGGGAAGAGCAGTCTGTTGCTTCGCTTCACAGATCAGCAATGGCTCCCCGAGGGAGAGATGAATCCCACGATTGGTGTCGATACCTTGGTAATGTCTACACATCGTGGTCGGGTGAGTCGCGCTCATACATTCTACAGGAACACAAATTAGATGTCAAGGGGAAGAGGGTGAATCTCAATATCTGGGTGCGTAGGTAAATGCTTTGAGATACAGCGTACTCACCGTGCGTCGATACTAGGACACTGCCGGCGATGAACGTCTCCGTGCTATCACCTCGTCCTACTATCGCGGTACACAAGGGATAATACTTGGTGCGTAGCCTGACGATGACTTTTGCACGCAACTCACAAGGTCGATGATACATCACTGCATCACCAAGTGTATGATGTGACGAGTCGCGAAACCTTCGACGCCATATCGTGGTGGTTTGCGGAGCGTAGCAAGTATGCCCCCGAACCGGTCGTGAAGATGATCGTAGGGAACAAGTCTGACAAGGTGACGTCCTCTTGCAAATCCCGAATTTCATCATGACTGACTGCTTATAGTCCCACATGCGACAAGTCTCCACAGCAGAAGGTGCAGCCTTCGCTGCTCAAAACAAATGTATGTTCATCGAGTCGTCTGCCAAAACCGCCGTCGGCGTACGCGAGACGTTCCGCAAGGTGCTCGAACGCATCATAGATGTCCCAGAGCTTTGCTCCACGCCAAAGCTGACCTTCAAAGCACCAAATGACCTGGCAAACATTCTCAAGTAGTAGGAGTGCAACTTGAAGCAAACTGCGAACTTGTTTACCATACAGTGTATTATATAATATGTATATCTCCAAAGTCATACCAACTTACTGTATAATCGATAACCACCTCTTACTGAAACGCGGCTCAGCTATTGTCAGCGGGCGCTGGGGTCAGCGGAAGGAACATACAATACGATCAACTGGAACATTGTCACAGTCAATCCGATGATTCCGGATCTATTCATGTCCCCGGAGCTAATACACGGTATACACTATACACCCCGGTTATACTTTAACTTATATTGGTAAGTACAGTACAGTACTGTAATAGTAAGCATAAGTGGTCGTTACCTGGGTCGACGTGCTCTGCCCCAGATTTTCCCCAAGTACGTTCCCAAAAGTTTAGTAGACAGGGAGATGGCGTAGCTTACGGGACGAAAGTGACGTTCTGCTTCCGCTGTGTGACGTGTCTGTTCATCAGCTGCCTTCGCTGATGGGTTGTTTGACAGACACCTCTTACCTCCCTCCCCCTCGTATATGCGCTTATCTTCAGTGATATCTCTGACTCTCTGAGGCCTAACAAGCTCCGCTTTGTTATCGTGTTCGACCGCATCGCAAGACCAGATAACGACTTTCTTTACTGTACCTTGCGCAACGACTCTCACGCTGATATAGTCACTGGTATTATCCATGTCTACCTTTGTCAGACGGTAAATGGCCCTCGATGTCGCGGATGGTGGTATTAACGTCAGTGTAAACGAACGGCACCATCATCTCCGACAGTCTCGGTAAGTTTTGAAACTCGTGTCTGCCTCCGCCTTAACACGTTTATACGACCAACCCGGTTTCACTGTGGCCGTGTGCCAGACGTCAACTCTTAAGGACGAGTCCATCGTTACTGGACCTCATGCCGGGCTTGCAAGACTAGGATATTAGCCCAACGCTCGCCCCTTGCTCCAAAACAATACCCCACCGCCGATCCTACCATCTCTGGAGATAACCCACTGGCACGGACGGGGCACTTGGGGTATATGCGGCTCTTTTACCTCCGGACTGCGAGCATGTCCGTACTCTTTGCGAGTATTCCAAGAGGGGTTTTGGCAAGTCCGCGGATGACTCTGATCCGCGCAACGTTTTTCTCATCGCTTGTCACGCTGAACTCATGTGGTAGACGTCCCCAACAATTGCGATCAGATTATTGTGGGGTCCTCGTCCCATCCTGATGTCTTTGTGAGTCACTGCCTTGCTCTCCGTGTTAAGTTCGGGATGGCGCGGGGAGGGGAAGGGGACCGACCGGCGCATAGTGCAGGGAGATTGTGGTATCTTGTGCATAGTAATGGCAGTGCAGAGAAAAATATTCAACTTGGTGGACTGCACAGAAACCGAGCGAAAGCACGAACTGCTTCTCGATCGGGTACGAGGGGTTTGCGTTTCCAAGGCGAGGTCGTGACACCCAACCTCAATGACGCGGCGAGCAAGCCTCGGCACCCCCAAATTAGGAATGATGAAGCTGCAGTTCCTATCCCATAGGTCGCCGCGAAAATGGCCACTTAGCACCCCATTATGTGCATTGCCACCCATGAGGCAGTCGGTGCTGTTCCGGCACAAAGGCCAAACAGCTGCGATGAGGTCCCCTAGGGTCTCAAGTGTCCCAGTTGGCGGTAGCATTGCACGGAATTTGCACTCGCTTCCATGTATTGCCATGGACGTTTATAGTTCGAACGCAAATCCCTTCGAGTTGCGTTCTAAAGCTGCCGTTCTTCTGAGCTCATGTGGGTTCTTCTGCAATCCGGTGGGGCAAATGCGGGCATTGTTTGTACACGCAGAGGGCAAGTCTCGGCAGCAGCGACCACCGGTCGGTGCATCAGTATGGCAAGTGACGCATGATGGTTGTTACCAGCGGTGCATAGCACGGTATGAGGCCCGATCGTGGTCTAGATGGGTAGAAGGGCCCGCAGCGGGACATGCATGGTGAACAGCTGCAGGAAAATGGCAATAGCATAGCAAACGGCATTACAACAGTGGAAAAAAAACAATAAATGGGTGGCAAAAGGCCCGCAGCAGGAATTCTCGGTGATCGCGTCGGCAGTGGGCGGCAAATGGACAACAGGCCAGCAGCGGGCGTGCTCAGTGATCGGCCGGCAGCGGATCGTAAATGGCAAGCTGCAGGTTTATGCTCGGTGATCTGCAAGCGGATGGCCAAATGGAAAGGCAGGCTCAGTGATGCTGGCCAGCGAATGGCAAATGGCCAGTGGTATAAACAAAAGGCAGACGTGCTCGGTGATCAGCCGGCAGCGAGTGGCAAATGATGGCAAATGGTGCTAGATGAAGTGTGAACGGTATCTGATGAGTAGCAAATCAATGGCAAATAGCAGGGGTTCGATGGGGAGACATGAGACGATTAGCAGACTCGGACAACTCCCCCATTTTTTCAACTCCCGAGCTGGTTCCTAATGATACGTGTTCGACCACCAAATTTCGAAAAGTGTTCTGGTTTCTTGAACCAGGCGAGAGCTTGGGTGGGCAGATGGCCGCACGAAAAAGAGGAAGAACCAAGTGCCACCTCGTTCGTTCACTCACAGACTACGCTCTATGCCGCCGCTCCTTCGCGGCCAACAATGAGAGCACCGATCGTGCCTAGATGACCGATAACATACCCCCCACTTCTCCGGTCAATGTGAGCGTCGTGGCTGCTGACGGTAATAGGTTTATCGAGAATTGGGAAAGTGAGTGCACTTGATTTGATACTTTCACAAGCCTCTGATTTGTTTGCGGTTTCAGGTTGTGATGCATAAGCACTGACTAGTATGACATGGTTGTCTCACGCGAAGCTTCCCGTCGTATCCTCTCAGTCTCCGACGTGGCGTGCAATTCACTCCCTCGCACCCTTGGAAGCCGCACAGCACCCGCATCTGTGAAACCGTGTCGTCTCCGCTTATTCCCATAGGTCAGTAATAGTCTGGTTGGGGGGGGGGGGGGGGGGGGAGTAATGCACCAGAAATTGATATTCAGCGACTCACAACAAAGCTCAGCGTTTGCAAATAAGATGTATTGATATCGAGGCATAAAGCGAATAGAAGGCAAATACGGAAATGAACTGAACTCACTCTCCCAGGAAGGCTGCCAGTCGCTCTGGCTCTCTGATCCTCCGAGGTCGCAAAGACTCTTGGTTGCCTTCGAAAAACGTTGCGATGTCTCCATTATAAGTTCCAAAAACTTAGACAGGGAGAAGAGCCTCGATTCTGTGAATGATAGACAGGACGCGATGACGGGACGTTTGCCCAAAGGGGTACAGCATCTTCTGCTGCGTCACGGTCGACCGAAAGCGAGGAGAGTACGCGCCAGCCCAAGGCATGATAGAGACCAATGTGGTATTGTAATAGTCAGATGGAAGGTCTGAGCAAGGCCATGTAGAAGACGTAACAGGGTCGTTATCGTGTCGGCATACCCTCGATGGCATCAGACTTGCGCAATATGCTATCAGAAGCGGGAATACCCAGCGAGCCCATCGATATCGACATCCGTCAAGGAAAAGCGGGGATTTGTATCCATCCCGCGTCCACAAGACTGTCTGAGTGGACCCCATGAAACTTATAGCTTGAAGGCACCAAATCACATGGTTGCATGAGACGGACCAATTGGACGCGGTCGCTGTCACCGTCTCATGGGAGGGAGAGGCCGTGTCGAGTGCCCGCGATCGCAATTGTGCTATCTCCCAATCATAGCACCAGACTTGCGCAACACCCAGTTTGTCGATGTCGACATTTTTGCCAAGGCAACGTGGTGACTCATATCCCCGGCCATCATGATGTTCGACCTGCTTTATCAGACCCCATGACGTTTCATTCAATTTGGGCGGTGTACAGTCATTCCTCTGGCTGTTTCTGTACAGTATCTGATTCCCAATGTATGCGCACTAACTTAGGAAGGATGTTCTGGAAGAAACTCGGTCGCCACCAATAGGACGAGGGAGAGCTTGCGATGGAAAAATTATGACATTGGTCTCACGACCATCGGATTGCGCTCATACTGTGCTATAGCGATGTCTCTGTGGACGTGGCACTCTCCCACTGCGATATGTGCGGTTCTTGGGCTTGTGTTCTTGAGAAAGCTTCTGAAGACCTTCGATCAAATCGAACACGTAGGTTGCTACCGTAGTACCTTCAAGGGACTCAGCTCACTGCCCGGTGATGGCTCCGAGGAAATAATTGACTGATGGATTATGGCAACCAGACATTGCTACTAGACAAAAAGAGAGCCAAAGGAGAGGGAGTGAGCCGAGAATACCGACATGCACACAGAAAAGGGAGAACTTAGATACAGACGTAGTATTATATCTACTATACTTATATACAGGATCAGTTGCTGTCCGCATCGCTGGCCCACGTCCCCGCATTACCGGATGTCACGCTCCGGGCGCGTTGGGGTCGGTGGGAAGACGAACGAGCCGTTGCCAATCGGGCTCCAGCCGTCCTCGACGCGGTCGTCGGCACGTATCAGACTTGCGATGCTCGCCGTGTGCTTGTGGCTCCGGCGAGCCTGTTTTGCGGCGGGCCCGATGAGCGGCATCGCTGACGTCGGGGTCCTGCCCGAATCAGGCACCATTCCGGGCGAGCGGTATGCAATGCCCGTTTCCTCTTCGTCGCTCGCCGCGTCGCTCGACAGCTCGTACGACAGTCCGTCGCCGTTCGGGTGGGGGTCCTCGATGTCGTAAATCTCGTATTTTGAGCGCCCATTGGCAAGAGCGGTGCCGTTGGCGAGTGCACCGGTGGGCGAGGCGGTCGCTAGGGGCCCCTTGAGGTCGTCAGGGAGGAAAAAGTAGAAGAAGGCGATGGCGAGGCAGGAACCACCGACGACGTCGATGAGGTAGTGGTGAGTGAGGTACATCGTCGCCCAGTACAACACGGCGGCGTAGCCCCATACATATTTTGCGACCTGGGGAAAGAAATGGGAGAGGAAGAGGGCCTCCATCGTCGCGCAGGCCGAGTGGAGTGAGGGGAAGGCGCCAAAGACGACGGGGGCGTTGCTGAAGGTGACGGTGTAACCGTGGCTGTGCAAGAGGTTGTCGATACGCAGGAGCCCGCCAGGGGAGCCCTTCATGGAGTAATCGGCAGGGGTGAGGCCAAAGATGACTCATACCATGGTGCGGCGCACGGGAAGAGAATTTGCGTCACTACTCCAACGAAGTTCATCCAACCGATGGCAC